>JALIZH010017871.1:0-65347 GCA_030522465.1 Rhipicephalus appendiculatus
CACCTGGTATTCTGGTTCTGCTTTGGTCCCCCTCGCGTCGCCTCGGACTTTCGGAAAAATTACTTCCACGCTATTCCGGCCCTTACCGCATCTTACGCCCAATCACCGACGTCAACTACGAAATAACCACTAGTGATCCCACCGTCGTTAGCCCTCGGACTGACATAGTGCATGTCACGCGGCTCAAGCCCTATTACTCCACTGGCTCCTGATTAGCACCGGGCCGGTGCTCCAGCCGCCCGGGAAATCATGTAACGGGATGAAGAAGACGACGAGGAGGACAGGGAAGAAGACGACGTGGACAGTCCCCGCTAGCTGGCCACCATCTTGTCAGCCACTGAATTTACTCTGTGTATATATTGTGTAAATATATTCTCCCCGTAACAATATCGAAATGGAGATATGATCTGCTAACGGGAATATTAACAATGCGCATTTATTTACATTTAAGGTCATGCAGATTATCTCTAGCCATACCTCCAACATATTCATATATATCTGTAGTTTTTGATATAAAGAATATATATCACTATCTGCCGCAAAAAATACAATGTCATCTGCAGAAACATATACTTTGACATTCTGGTAATTCGGGATTGAGCTCATTAATATATTCAATAATACCGGTGACAAGACGGTGCCCTGGGGGGACTCCGCGAGTTTGTTTGAACTTTGATGATGCGCAGCCATCCTTAAAACAATAAAATTCTCCTGCCCTTAAAAATTCCCTCAACGACGCAATTATATATTTTGGGAAATTGTGGCTCTGTAAGATGTCCAATAAAACTGAATGTTCCACACTGTGGTATCCTTTGGCTATGTCTAATGTCACAAGAGCAGCATGTTGCCTTATTTTGCGAGCAAGTTGAACGCGGCTTTCTAAGTCTGCGTGTGCACACCATATTGGACATTCCACTGTGAAGCCAATTTGATTAGGATTTAATAATCAATTTTCAGAGATCCAAATTGTAGTTCTCTTATGGAGCACCCTCTCTATGAGTTTTATCATATTAGAAGTAAGAGAAATGGGTCGTACGTTTTCTATGTCATAGCCGAATCCTTGTCTTTTTTGTATCGGATTTATTTTAGCTAACTTCCAATCGTACGGAATCCAGGAGTATTTTAATGAATAATTTACAGTGCTTAGAAGGTCACATGGTGATAATTTGAATAATATTTTTATCAAGGCAACTGTAATTCCATCCGGTCTTGGAGTTGACGAGGGCAAATCTTGAATTACTTGAGCTAATTCTTCCAAAGTAACTTTAGTAAAATCCATCATTAACGTTGGTTTTTGCAGATCTTACTTCTTGGTTGATATAAAGCGACACTCCAGGCCTTTAGCTATGTTTTCTAAAGATTTCTTAATTTCTTCTGACGACATGATCTGACACTCTATATTAGTTGGAGATGGCAAAATTTTACGTGACCTCAGAAACCTAAACAGCGCCTTTTTGTTCTTAGGTTTTGAAAGGTAATCATAGTGTTTTCTATCATATTCTTCTTTAGCTAAAGCAACTGTGCGTTTAAAAGTTGCGGCGTAAAACTTGTAATCAGACCAATTTTGGGGGGCACTGGTTATATATAGGTTTTTTCCAAGCTGCCTGACGTCGTCGGAAATCTCGTGCACAATCTGCATTCCACCACGGACGATGGGTTGTGTTTTTTGCCGATTCATCAACAAATTCTGCTTTGTTGTACGTTATTTTGATCAACCTAGTCTCATGCCTTTTGTATCTTCCTGCTCTTCAGAATGACTGGCCAAAGCAGATTCTAGATCTTTTTTACATTTTTTATAATTAACGAATACTCGAGTCTGAGAGCATGACGGTGTTACTTGGCAAGCAATCTCAAATAATATTGGCAAGTGATCGCTGTTGGTGGCACACTCTAAGGCAGACCATGCTAAACTAGCTAGTGATGAACTCACAAAACTTAAATTTAAAGCTGAACGAGATCGATCACAAATATAAGTAGGCGTTTTAGAATTAAGACAGAACAGGTTGTTATCTGCTGCCCACTCCCACCATCTTTTACCGCATCGATCGGTGCGGAAACCCCAACACGTATGATGTGAGTTAATATCCCCGAGGATAATTTTATCTTTATAAGCAGATGTTACTGCAGCGTCCAAACATCGAGTATATATTACACCTGTGGGAAAATATGCGTTGACTAACAAAATAGGCATGCAGTGAGGCAAAGTTATTTCTAAGGCAAGTAGTTCGCTTTCATGTGACATATTCTTATATGCAGTTTTTGCCTTGAGACTTATTCTATTATTAGTAAAAAACGCAAGACCTCCAACTTTCAACAAGAGTTGCGAAGTGGGCTTGTTGGTAAGTCATGAGGAATTGGTTGCAGCGCGAACTTGACACGACGACACAAGAAGGAAGACGAACACACGCAGCGCTACTAGCAACGACAATGTTTATTTTTCGAGACCCACACCACCCTAAGTATACCCCTACCTCAAAAGCAAACAAAGGTCACGTGGTGATAACAATTAATGTGCGAGGGAATCACCCATCTAACAGCAACATAACAGGTGATAACCGGATAGTAGGAGGATGTCAGCATTTTCGCAGGGAACCTTAACTCTTTTGACGATAATGATATAGATGGCTTGCTTACGCATTTATCACCAAGAGCGTCGATGTGCTCAGCTTCTACGATGAGGCGGGTGATCTCGTCCTTGTGACAACCCAAAACGATGGTCCGGTCAAAATTTGGTCGAGAGGAAACCGTCAGGTGGCAGCTTTTTAGTGTTGTTTTCGTGCTCTCGTAGCAAACATAAACACAAATTCATAGATTGGGAGGCCTTCGTCATCTGCCGTATCCCGCTGCCCTGCGGGAAATACTACGTTGGACAGACTAGCTGCTGTGTAAACGTGCGACTTCACCAGCAAGGAGCGCTTCTCGCCCAGCTCGTGACGCTCGCGCATCGAGTGAACTCGGGTTTGCCTGATTCCATGCTGATGTGGAATAAAGGACGTTCCACAGATGTTTCGCTGACTGAGTATCGTGCGTGATAGCAAAAAACTAGGAAAAAGAAGAAATGATGAATTTTTCCATCGGTCGGTAACACTAGCAGCGCAACCTTCCGGTTGCTTGTATGAATTTATGCAGCGCAGTTAGAGCAGCATTGCGGCTTGCACCAAACTGACCGGCTCGAAACGATAACAAGTTAGAGGTAGTAAATGTAAATTCCCGTTTACCAGCCGGCATCTCCAGAAATGTTCGGCGGAGTGAGGCCAAACGGCGGCATGAGAGAAGAAAGTGATCTATTGTTTCCGGTTCATTGCAAATTGCACAGAGGTTAGTTAATGAAAAGCCAGATTTGTGAACGTCATAATTTAGCCAGAGAACTCTATAGCGAAAGCTTGTGAGGGTCACCTCGCATTGACGTGAAAGGCTTTTGGTGGTGTTCCAGAGAACTGCAAGCGCTAGATCGTCAGATTGTATGTGAGCTGTTTCATTGTTTGTGAAAAACAACAGGCGTTTGTATCTTGCTCCTGTAATGAAAAAAAAATGTGGAACTATATATAGAACCAGGCCATTTAAAGATGCCGTAGCGAGCTGGTCAGCTACTTTATTTAGAAAAACTACAGCATGCCCCGGGACCCACGAAAACAAACTTCTGATAGGCTACGTGGTTGATGCGATTGCTTGGCGGACGTTAAATGTGCATAAACGGACAACGCATAAGTAAAAACCGGCAGATCCCACGCACTGTGGGAATCGATGTAATGTGAAGCAGCCAGCAAGGAGCAAATATTGCTGTACATAATATGCATGTTATGATTTTACATGTTAGGATCTGTCATTTATGTTCGTCATACAGTCGTCCAATATCAATTTTGGTGTATATCAATGTAGCGGACTGGACGCAAGCACACCATGAGCTTGCCCGTGGCTTGTAAATGGCATTGTAGATGACTTGCATGCCAAGATATTCATGCTATCACCAGCACTTATGTTCGTTATACAGTCACATCCCGCAATACAAAGTTTGGTGTATATCAAGCTAGCGAAACGGCCGTGAGCGCGCCATGAGCGCGGCCTGCAAGTCATGTTGCACATGACGTGTCGTGGTTTCCCTATTAACACTTATCATTTATGTTCTTCATACAGTCACGTCTCGCAATACCAAATTTGGTGTATATCAAGCTAGCAAAACGGCCACGAGAGCGCCATGAGCGCGGTATGCAAGTCATGTTGCACATGACATGTCAAGATTCCAATATTACCACTTGTCATGTATGCTCGTCATACAATCACGTCGCTCAAAAGGACACTTTGTACATTCCAATGTGTGTTCGGCGAAAGCTTGTAGCCATTCTATGCCATGTCTTTTTTTTACACTTTTATTGGGATGGCACACAAACGCAATGTGTGCGTGTTTTCTTTTTTTCATTTTTTACCTCGAATCGCAGCGAGACGCGAGACCAACCTGCCTCCGTTTCGCATGCGCTCGTATTCTCGCGCTTTGCGCATCGCGCAGACGCCATGCGCGTTCCAGCGTTTAAATTGACGGACAGTTTGTAAACTCCAAAGTTGTTCCAAAGTGTGTTCCTCGAACGCCTGTGCCCACTAAAACGGGGTCGGTCAGAATGGAACGAGATGCGCGCCTCTCCCTTCTTGCCTACTTAGACACGCTGGGCCCAGGGACGCTACGCAAGCAAAGCGCGTGCGCTGTAGAGTCCAACACGACCGGCGGCCGTTTGTGCTGTTTGCGCGCCCCCGCGCCCACCCTGGCACCGTGCCAGGGCACGGCCAGAGGGACGGCCGGCCGGACGGACGTGAACATGACACTATAAAGGCTTTCGCCTTAAAATTTTGGTGTATATCAAGCTAGCGAAACGGCAACGTGAGTGTCATGAGCGTGGCATGCAAGTCATATTGCACATGACATGTCATGATTTCCATATCATCACTTGTCATTTATGCTCGTCAACGGGCACGTCACTGAATACCTAATTTGGTGTATATCTAGCTAGCGGAATGGCTACGAGATTGCCATGAGCGTGACATGCAAGTCATGTTGCAGATGACATGTCATGATTTCTGTAATACCATGTGGTAAGAGTGCTTTCCACAACCGAAAGTGAAACCGAAAGTGCAACCGTAAAGAGAAAACAACCGAAGAAGACGAAGGAGACAGACGAACGTGAGCGCGTGAGCCAGGGAACACCGACGTGCTGGGAGAAGGTAGTCAGCTTGCGAGAGAGCAGTACGTTCGGCCTGCGGGACCAGAAGGGACCGAGCTAGTGCTACCAGACCAGCCGGGACGAGCTTGGCGTGTCCCGGGGACGAGCGAGTGTTCCGGACCGGGCCTGGCAGCGCTGTTCCTGTGGTGGAAGAGCGTGCAGGCCAGGGCGAGCAGCTGACTACGTTCCACTGGCGGAGATCCGATGCCACCGAGGCCACCGTGGCACCGAGGCCACGGTGGCCTCGGTGCCACGTCCGAGCGGGTCCGGCACAACCAGTGGCTGAAGGCGTGGCCTCGGTGCTACGTTGGGCGACGCGTGGGCCTGCGTGTTCCCGTACCACCTGGACAGCACACCTTCCCGTGGCAAGGTGGCGTCTTCTCCAACATCGTCTGCACCAGTACCGTGAGTGGCGCCCGACGGACTTGATAGACTTTCAAACAGTCAGGACGCGCCGAGTACTCGCGTGAGCAGCGGCGTGGAACTGTAAGGAGGCGTCGTATTGTTCGGACATTGAGAATATGTGTACTTATTGTTTGTGAGTGTCAAGTCGATAAATGTTTCTTGTCCTTGTCTTGGTTTTCTGCGTCTGAGGGCCCAAGAACCACCACATACCACTTGTCATTTATGCTCGTCATATAATCCCGCAGCTCAATTCCAAATTTCGTGTACATCAAGCTTGTGAAACGGCCACGAGGTTGTCATGAGCGAAGAGTGGAAGTCATGTTTTACATGACATGTCATGATTTCCGTATTACTATTTGTCATTTATGCTCGTCATATAATCCCGTAGCTCAATACCAAATTTGGTGTATATGAGGCTAGCGAAACGGCCACGAGAGTGCCATGAGCGTGGCATGCAAGTCATGTTGCACATGACATGTCATGATTTCTGTATTACCACTTGTCATTTATGCTCGTCATATAATCCCGCAGCTCAATTCCAAATTTCGTGTATATCAAGCTTGTGAAACGGCCACGAGGTTGTCATGAGCGAAGCGTGGAAGTCATGTTTTACATGACATGTCATGATTTCCGTATTACCATTTGTCATTTATGCTCGTCATATAATCCCGCAGCTCAATACCAAATTAGGTGTATATCAAGCTAGCGAAATGGCTACGAGAGTGCCATGAGCGTGGCATGCAAGTCATGCTGTACATGACATGCAGGTCATGATTTTCATATTACCACCTGTCATTTATGTTAGGCATGCAGAAATGTCTCATCGTACCAATTGTTGGATATATCAAGTTAAGAAAACGGCATCAGGAGCACTATGGCCATGGCGTGTAAATCCTTCATGACAAGTTAATCACGAGTTTCTTGATATGACCAGTCATTCATGTTTGTCATACAGTCATGTTGTACCATACGAATTTTGGTATCAATCGCATTAACGATACGGCCAGGAGAGCACAAAGTCGTAGGTGGCTAGATAGATAGATAGATAGATAGATAGATAGATAGATAGATAGATAGATAGATAGATAGATAGATAGATAGATAGATAGATAGATAGATAGATATGCTCAAAGTCGCTGAAGTTCGCCAAGAAATTATTCGCATTTAATAATAATAGCTTTTGAATTCTGAGAATTTAGTTTTCTCACAGCCAGAGTGATTGCCAGAAATTCTTCCAGAAATATTCGGGCGAGATGAGGCAGTCGGATCTCAAAAGACCAATTAAGGTGATGGGAAAGATCCACACTCCGGCCTTCTGAAGATTTTCTGTTGCGTGCGTAGAAATTACCAAGTGAGCAGGAAAAGCACCGAGATGGTCCTGAAGAAGGCCTTCGAGAATACGCTTTGGAAGTGACATGATTTTTTGGAAAAATATCATCGAAAACTATATTAAGCTGTCATGAACGCGGGTTTTGGGAAGTTAAACTCGACGAAAATTATTTGAGGCATGCGGTAACGTCGCCACGGGCATATGCGTGCGCAGGGTACCCCTTAAGGAGGGGGGGGGGCGAAGGTTCGTCGGAGCGCCCCCCCGCCGCCCTATTAAGTCAGTGTACGCGGCTGACTTTCGCGCCTCCCCCCCAGAGAAGCAGCGCCCCCCCTCCCTATTATGTCAGCGTATTTGACTGATTTGCGGCCCCTCTTAGGTGACTAGGGGGGCTGCCGCCCCCTCTGCCCCCCCCCCTCCCCGGTGCGCACGTCTATGGCTACGAGTGCTTAAAGAAAGAATCAGCAGATGAGATAAACATGTCCCAGTCAAAAAATCCGAAAAAGCGCCCCATCGAACCGATAAAGATAGCTTTGGGCCCGATAAAGATGGCTATGGGTTCGACAATGATAGGTGTGGGTTCTGTCGGTGCGATTTTCTATACGACAAAGGTCTTTTTTAGGCGACCCCGACAAAAGAGGCGACACGACAAGGCGCCTCTCGGTACGACAACGGCCTTGTTTGCCGACCTTCGAGACCGACAATTACAGCTAGCTGTACGAAAAGATTCTCGTTTGCCCACGACCGACACCGATGCCCTCGCTGTTAGCACCGATAACATATTCCACTGTGTAGCTCTCCGACACCGACAACGTGGCAAACAGCATCCAAGCGAGCATTGCATATGGCGCCCGCGATGAGACGGGCCCGTGCGGTTAACTCGTATGCGTGCGTTCATGAGAGAACATGAAACAGCAGCTTTTCGATACATCGATTACTCATTGTCACGATGTTGGTAAGGGCCCGGCACGTTTTGCTCGAGCAAGCGGAATGGAACATGAACGCAACACGGTGTGGCAAAATCACACACTTCATTTACCACGCAAACATACATAAATCAACACGTACGCACAGGAACACTAAATCAGTCTCAACAAATAAAAAAACTTCCCCATCTCCCGCTAAAGGGGACCATGTGTGGATGCGAAGCAGCGGGGTGATGGTTAGCTTGCGCGGGAGAAACGTCGCCGCTCTCGTTTCGCGGCAGGGGCCGTCCTCGAGGCGCTGCACAGCAGAGAGAATGAGGCGCGCTCCGTCATTTTCATACCACGGAACTACCGTGGTGCTCCCAGCAGGTGTGCAGCTGTCGCGCGCTCCGCGCCGTAGAGGATTCCTAGAGGAGAGAACGGGGATGCGCATGCGCTGTGGGGGTGTGGGACGCGGGAACCGCTCCGTATAGTAGATGATTTCTAGAGGAGGGAAAGGAGGGGGAGCGTAGGAGAGAGGCGGAGAAGACGCGCATGCGCTGTGGGGATGTCGGACGCGGGCGCCGCTCCGTAGAATAGAGGATTCCTGGAGTAGAGAAAGGGGGTGAGCGTAGGAGAGAGGGGGGAGAGGACGCGCATGCGCTGTGGGGATGTGGGACGCGCGCGCCGCTCCGCAGAGTAGATGATTGCTAGAGTAGACAGGAGGCGAGCGTAGGAGAGGAGAGAGAGAGGGGGGAGGGGACGGACTAAGCCCCCCTCCCCCCAAACACATGCAAGCAAGACCAAAGAATGGAATCAACCTGGGCGACAGACACCACCTGCCTAGCCATTGCTAAGTAGCCTCTCTGCTCTCTCGGTCATGACTCTGGTGACTGTAGTGGTGGTTGACGGCCTTATATTGTACTACAGTGTTCTGGTTCGCATAGTAGGTGCTTCCCTACTTCATGAAAGTGGCCGGACGCGGGACGGACGCGGGACGGACATAGCCCCGAGCATAAGATGCTTCGCATCTAAAATTGAAGGACACTTTGTACATTCTAAAGTGTGTTCGGCGAAAGCGTGTGGCCATTCCACTGACTATGCCATGTCTTTTTAGATGTGAAGCATCTTATGGCGAAGCTTAATCCGGTGGTGGTGGTGGTGGTGGTGGTGTGCCGCGTGCCCACCCTTACTGCGCATGCGCAAACAGTTAAAGAAAAAAATAAAAATAAAAAAACCTCCTCTCCCCCTCTCTCTCCTCTAGGCGTCCCTCACTGCGCATGCGCCTCCCTTCCTCTCTCCCCCTCTTACACTCCCCCCTCTCCATCCCTGCCCGCGGCGTCTAACTCCCCCTGCGCATGCGCGTCCCCCCCTCTCTCTCCTCTCCTACGCTCCCCCCTCTCTCCTCTACGCATCCCTGCCCACGGCGTTCACACTCCCACTGCGCATGCGTGTCACCCCCCTCTCTCTCCTCTCCTCCGCTTCCCCCTCTCTCGCCTCGCGACGCCGACGCAGGCAGCGTCTGCTAGCGAGTTTCTTGGTTGAAAAAACCGACTGCTCGCGCTGCACAACCGTTCACTGGCCATCCCGTATATATAGCAATGGATCTTGACCTCCGAGGTGGTACCGGTGGAAGATTTCTCCTGTGCGTTGTTGAACAATAAAAATTCGCAGCGTGCGCGTTAACTAAAAGCGGAGTGCGGGTCTCTGTGTCCAGTCGGAGTCTTCTGTCTCTCATTGCCCATTAGCAGCGATTGGCATGTTCCAGTAGGAAACACTGCTCCATCACTGCCTGCTTTGTGCCTCCCCCAGTTTTCTCTCCTGCGCAACGCTGCGATGAGCGCCAGCGTCAACGCCGCCGCCAGTGTAAGCGTTAGCGCCCGCTGCTTCACATCTACACATGGTTCCCTTTAGCGGGAGATGGTGTGATTTTTTCTTTTACACTCTCAGTGGGATAACATACAAAGCGAATGTGTGCGTGTTTTCTTTTTAATTTTTTTTACCGCGAGTCGCAGCGAGACGCCAGACTAATCTTCCTCCGTTCGCATGCGTTAGTATATTCTCGCGGTTTGTGCATCGTGCAAACGCCATAACGCTCCAGCGCTTAAATTGACGGATGCTTTGTAAAATCGAAAGTGTATTCCGTGAACGCCTGTGTCCATTGAGACGGCGTCGGTCAGAATGATTGCAAACGCTGGGCACAGCGACGCTACGCAAGCAAACCGCGAGCGCTGCAGAGTTCGACGCGACTGGCGTCCGTTTGCGCGTCCCTGGGGCCACCTGGCTCCGTGACAGAGCTCGGATGGACGGGACGGACGGACATGGACGGATGGACGGACAGACAGACAAACAGACAGACAGACAGACAGACAGACAGAGGGACGGACAGATGGATGGACGGACAGACAGACAGAAGGACGGACAGAGGGACAGACGGACGGATGGACGGACAGACGGACGGACGGACAGACGAACGGAAGGACGGACGGACGGAGGGACAGACAGACGGACGGACAGATGGACGATCGGACAGACAGATAGACGGACAGGCGGACGGACACCGGACGGACGGGCTGACGGACGGACTGACGGACGGACGGACGGACAGACGGACGGACGGACAGACGGACGGGCGCCGGACGGACGGACAGACGGACGGCCGACCGGACGGACAGACGGACGGACAGATGGACGATCGGACAGACGGACGGACAGACAGACAGACGGACGGACGGACGGACAGACGGACACCGGACGGACACCAGACGGACGTGAGCATGAGACATTAAATGCTTTCGCCTTAATAACTAACACGTCACTGGTCTGCCGAAACGACATGCGTCCCTCGCTCGTCGGTTGCGGTTGACGATGTCCCGAGGCCGTCACTCGCTGCATCTCGGGGCACCGGCATGTCCGCTGGCGTAGTAACATGCTTTGCCGACGAGGCGAGGCATGGTGCTCGGCCGTCGTCCGACTTCGGCAGCATGAGGCGCGTGCCGGCAGGCACTCCTGGCACGCCCCACTCCACTATGGGCCGTGCGTCGTTGACGGGGCAGACGGGCGGTCGCAAGCCCGGGCTCGTTCAAGGTCGGCGGCGTAAGAGCTGACCTGTCCCGGCAGCTTACTGCACCGCTGGCCTGCTCGCCGAGGCCAAAACTCAGGCGGGCCTCCATGCCCTGCCGCTCTGGGGCAAGACCCAGAGTGCCCGGTCTTCCGCCATCGTCTTCACCGTCCTCGCCACACCGTTCTCTCCTTTTCTTGACTTCTTTTGCGCAAAACGTACACGGACACAAGAAAAAGAGGCAGACAACACGGGCCATGAAGTCATGAATGAGCACCAACTCGCCCAACTTTCAGTACTGTTGCTACAAATCTCCTTTTCTTTCATCAAGTGTCTATATGCCCGCTCGTCCGCTAATTTCACTATCTCCTCCTGCTCTTTCGCGGCTTCTCGCGCCTTTGCACGTTCTTCTCTTAATCTCTTTCGTTCCTCGTCGTACAACTCAATAATGCCTTCTGCTGACAAGCCCGCGGTATGTCCAGCCGACAACAAATGTTCGAGGCCCATCCTACTGCTCAAAACAGTCGTAGGCACGTGGGACTTTTAAACGGATGCTGGCTGGCTCGCCAATGTTGTCACGATGTTGGTAAGGGCCCGGCGCGTTTTGTCGAGTCGGCGGAATAGACTCAAGAAAGGGGACGAAGTTGTGACAAACGCACAACCTTCGTTCTCACGCATATATAAATACACACCCGCACACAACCATAGAATTAGATAAAGATACATAAGTCCCCAAAACACGCTAATTACCACGTCCTACCACGTCCTACGCGTGTGCTTAGCGTCTACGACAACCGGGATGAAAATTGTCAGCCGCTTACAGTACTATTTTCAAGCGCTGACCACGCACCGTCGATCGTCGCGTCCGTCATCCTGGCGTCGCCGCTGATGCCGGCCGCTCCACACACGAGGCGTCGTGCTCGTCGTCGTGTCCCTTTTGCAGACGGGTTGAAGCCCGCCGGTACTCCTGGCACGCCCCATCTACTCTGCTGGGCCGTGCACCGTTGACGTCGCAGACGGGCGGCCGCGAGCCCGGGCTCGTTCACGGTCGGCGCCGCAAGCACCGAGCTATCCCGGCAGCTCGCAACACAGCCAGCCAGCTGGATTACCGGATCGCAGCACGCCCAGGCTAGCACTCGGTCGGGCTCTCCCTGCCTTGCAGTCCTGGGGCGGGACCCAGGCTGCCCGGACCATGCGCTGTCGTCCTCCACTCTGGCCTCGCTGTTCTCCTCTGCGCGTGCCCGCCCTGCCACGATGGCTTCTGACGCGCGAACACTCCGCTTCTTTCTCGTCTTCGATCGTCTCATTCCGTCCCTTTCTTTTCTGATCTTCCTCTTCTTCCATTTCTCTTGTCATCCCTCACACTTATAAAGGATCGCTGCAAGTATAGTAAGCATAAGCGCGCGCATGGTTCCCCTTCAGATGGGGAGCGGGGGGGGGGGGGGGGGGCGAGGTTCGTCGCAGCGCCCCCCCTTTCTATTAATTATATGTATGGGACAGACTTTGCGCGCCCGCCCCCTCTTAGGTTACTAGGCGGGCGGTCGCCCCCCTCCCCCCTGTGCGCACGCCTATGATGCCAAGCAATTGATGAACCTTTACATGGCACATGCGTGGCCCGTCTCTGCTTTCACGCTAGGACAAATCTGCGTGTGCTGTGGCGAAACGAGCGTTTTTCTGCTGCAGTACATACAGAAAAGTTACACTGTGCGGCAACTGCGCACGCGAGCACCAAAACTGGCGTGCTGCGGTCGGTCGCCCAAGTTTCAGCAGCGACACCTAAGACGTAAATCCTATATTTGGGTACACTAACCGAGCGGTTGCGGCCGTACGGAACACTCTGAAGTGCATAAAGTGTGGAAACTCGAAACCCTCTCGAAGCAAGGGCTTTCCGATCATAAAAAAATACTTAGGTGGCATCGGAAACGAGTGGCCATATATTCAGTGTCATAGCGATGGGAAGAGCATGGCAGGCGCGTTTTCGCCCAGCCTGATATTTCTGTGTTCCGTGATGCACCCTTCCTCCCCGTTTGTGCAGTCCCCGGCCAAACTAAGCCCCCCCCCCCTCATCCTGTCTCCAGTTTTTGTTCTTTTTTTTTACCGTTTTTGTGTATACTGAGTAGTTGACAATGACGATGTATATAAAACAAAAATGTGTCCAGTGACCTCTCCACAAATGGGACAATCTGTCAAGAGTGGGCGGAAAGCAGATTCTTCCATTGCACCGTAAAGCCATCATTTGTGGTCATGCAAACAATCATAGACTAATTTGAGATATCTGCTAGTCTTGGTGTACGCCTCACTAACATAGTGTTTTGAAATGTACGTCATGTACTCATCCGTCATTCCTTCAAAAAAATTTTAGCAGTTGCTTGACAGCCATTGTGCTCCTACAAACTCGAAGATCAGACACCGATTCCTGCCCACAAGTCCAGTGACTAACCATTTACCGCCCGATCTCCCTAACTAGCATCTCATTTGAAACGTTCAAGAAAAAGAACACACATTATCATCCGAGCCACTAAACTTCCCGGACTCCTCGTTTTCACCAATCAGTATGGTTTTAACAACGAAGCTGATTAGTAAATCGCTTCTGGTTCGCCCAGTCATCATCATAAACGGGTATGCCCCACAAAAATATTCTGAAGCCCACGACTCACCACTAGTCCACTAAAAATGAAGAAGGCAACAGTTAGCTCAACAAACAGGTATGTACCCCAGAAGTTTCTGCAGCCTATCAGAAAGCTATCATCATCATGAATAGGTACATGTCTTTATCGAAGGGGTGTCTGAGAGCATCGTTCCACCTGCTTGGAACCGCACACCAATGGCATGTGCGTTATGCATTGTCATACCACTTTCACGCGATAATGGGTATGAAAGCTTGTGTACGGCTCGCGCCTAACCATGGAGAGGTAGCCTATGGTCGCCCGAAGACAAATCACACTCCCGAGGAAGAAGCCACCATCCGAGAAGCAACCCTGGTGAAAAAAATTCCCCCATCTGCCGCTAAAGGGAACCATGTGTGGATGCGAAGCAACGGGGAGATAATTAGCTTGAGCGGGAGGAACGTCGCCGCTCTCATTTCACGGCAGTGGTCCGGGCACTCATCGCGGCGCTGCGCAGGAGAGAGAATGAGGCGCGCGCGCTCTGTCATTTTCATACCGCGGAACTACCGTGGCGCCCCCCAGCGGAGTATGCAGCTGTCACACCACCTGTCGTTCGCGCCGCTCCGTAGAGGAAAGGACGGGGGGGGGACCGTAGGAGAGGAGAGAGAGGGGGCGTGCATGCGCTGTGGGGGGTGTGGGACGCGTGAGCCGCTCCGTAGAGTAGATGATTCCAAGAGGAGAGAGGACGCCGGAGCCGCTCCGTAGAGTAATTCCTAGAGGAGAGAGGGGGAGAGGACGTGCATGCGCCGCTCCGTAGAGTAGATGATTGCTAGAGCAGAGGAAGGGGGTGAGCGTAGGAGAGCACAGGGGAGGGGACGCGCATGCGCTGTGGGGGGTGTGGGACGCGGGGGCCGCTCCGTAGAGTAGACGATTCCTGGAGGAGAGAAAGGGGGGGGTGAGCTTAGGAGAGAGAGGGGGGAGGGGACGCGCATGCGCTGTGGGGGTGTGGGACGCGGGAAGGACTAAGCCCCTCCAAACACATGCAAGCAAGATTAAGGAATGGGGTCAACCTGGGCGACATACACCACCTGCCTAGCCATTGCTAAGCAGCCTCTCTGTGCTCTCGGCCATGACTCAAGGAATGGGGTCAACCTGGGCGACAGACACCACCTGCCTAGTCATTGCTAAGCAGCCTCTCTGTGCTCTCGGCCATGACTCTGATGACTGTGCTGGGTTGACGGCCTTCATATTACTAGTGTTCCCAGGCAGCACAGAACGTCGGCCCGATGTCGGCGACAGATTTGCAGTTCCTAGCCCAAGGACGGCCCATGATTGACAACATGCCGCCAATATTGGCCTGCCAGTTTAATAGAACGGCGATGTTGGACCAGTATTGACAATGTGCCGCCAATATTGGCTGTGCCAGTCTAATAGAACGGTGACGTTGGACCAGCATTCAGAACTTGCCGCCAATATCGGCTGTGCCAGCCTAATAGAACGGAAACATTGGGCCGAGTTATACGAGCAGAAGCCAATATGGGCTGAGCCATCCAATTAAGCCGGAATTATTGGCCCGTCGTTCGAACGATATTGCCGACGTCGGCTGAAGAGTGAACTTCGTCGGCATAAGATCGGGCCGTTACTTGCCAATTTCTGCGCCCGCT
Organism: Rhipicephalus appendiculatus; assembly: GCA_030522465.1. Classification (NCBI taxonomy): domain Eukaryota; kingdom Metazoa; phylum Arthropoda; class Arachnida; order Ixodida; family Ixodidae; genus Rhipicephalus; species Rhipicephalus appendiculatus. The sequence continues at coordinate 15,179 of JALIZH010017871.1, forward strand.
GTTGTTTAGCGTTCTTGTGGTCCTACTTCACACGCCGATTTTTCAAGTTTGAGAGATTAATGTGCTAGACACAACGTAAGAAACATATCTTAGTGATTAAATCACACAGCTCGTTGATTATGCATGATCGTGGTCGCGGCGATAGCAAGCAGGACACACGATACGATTTGTGTCCGATCCGACGTCGAGTCGTACAGAAGCACCGAATCGTACGCATGACAGGCGACAAACTCTGTAAATTTTTCTCGGTTAAATAGTCTTGCGCGAGTACGATACGATTTGTGCCCGATCCGACGTCGAGCGCGCCGATTGTACTCGCGCAAGACGAAGCAACCGCGGTTTCCGCTGCCGTTCGCATCGCAACCGTAACGGCGTGCTCGACGTCGGATCGGACACAAATCGTACCGTACTCGCGCAAGACTATTTAACCGAGAAAAAATTACCCAGTTTGTCGCCTGTCAGGCGTACGATTCGGTGCTTCTGTACGACGAAGCAACCGCGGTTTCCGCTGCCGTTCGCAACGGCGCGCTCGACGTCGGATCGGACACAAATCGTATCGTGTGTCCTGCTTGCTATCGCCGCGACCGATTTGGCTGTTTCGCGTTCACAGCGCAGTACCGGTTAACGGCGCTTGCAGATGCTTGACGTGTGGGAAGTTGGGGTTATCAGTTGACTATGAGTGTTACGGCCGTGATTGAATCGTACAATGTATGCAGTGGCCGTAATCTGACACACCCACAAACGCGCACTGTATATTCATGGAACGACGTCCCACACGAATTCCCTACAACATCGCTGCGAACGGACGGTAAAGTGTGGCGGGGTGCGTGGGCGTCGGGCACCTTCGCGCCGGGTCGTTGCGAGTTCGAACTAAGTTATACTGCATTTCTTTTAATACATGCTTATATGTACCCTACTCTAGCTGCCCAAAACAGCAGTTTCCGCGGTACGTAGACTGTGCGCAGTAAAACGCCAAAGAAAAAAAAGCGTTTCCGTGAGTTCGTGTGCTGACATATAGGACATAACACGCCGAGCCATTAATAACAAAAACAACGCACGCTCACGGCGGCAGTGCTACTTTGATTAAATACAGAACCCTGAGATGCCCCTTCCCCCCCCAACCGCGCCCCTACTCCTTAAATAGACGGAAAGAGGCGAGCGTTCCGCACATATCTGGCAAGCTGGTTACTGAATTGGAAAAGTTTATTTTAGACCCGGCCGCTACCCTTTGTTATTATTTTATCGTTTCCTGATGACGCTAAGGCTAGCTGTCTTTCGGGAGATCAGTGGACGTGCCCATACAATCCGGAGGATACGTCACAAATCGCGGCAGTCTCCCGGAAAATCGGGAGAATGTTTTGGCAGCCGGTGTCAGGCCTGGTCATTCAAACTGAAAGGCATGTTTATGATTCAATCTCTGAAGCTACGACTGTTGCAGTTATTGCAACCAACAAGCTGGCGTGAGTGTCTGTTGGTAGTATACTACCAGTATACTGAAAACTGTTGCCCGTGCTGTCAGCAACTGCGCATTGGGCATGAGCTCTGTTTAAATTTCTTTCTCACAGCGTCTCTCAACCTACTTCAATCCTGATCTTTCTAGTTTTCTTTCTCCAGACTCAGTGTAGAAGAGCAAACAGTATTGTTGTGCTCAGTGACCTCTTTATTTGCCTTAATTATCACATATATTTCTGTGCGCAATTCTGTGCCATATGTGCCTCCAGGAGGTCCTAATCAGTGGGAGAGTTGAACCGAACTACACGCAGTTAAGGGAAATGGAACAGTGCAAGCCAAAGTAGCTGGTGTATGTCACTCTTATATTATCATATATCTGCTGTACACAATTGAAGTTCTCATTGAGTCTTCATATTCATGTATTATAGGAACATGTTCCCTCAAGGCTTTTTTGAACTCCAACAACCACTTTCACCTTTACTTTGACATGCAGATAAGATATTAAGCTTAGCTGCATTAGTAAATTTTTTGAAATGGCCACTGTTGCCAGAGAAGCAGTTTAATTGATGAGCCACAGGAGGCACAAAAATGCAAGATGGGCGCTTTGTAGTAAAAAAGGCAGTGGCGTAGACAGGGGAATAGCACACCGGGCACATGGCCTACCCCCGAAATTTTCTGCAGTGGGATACCGAACACAAAATAACACATACTCGACACTTGCCTGCCCAGACGCCACTTAAGACCGAGGGCGTCACCGCCTTACCCTCCACCACACAAATTTTTTGCCCTACCGACTGGTTAAAGCACCCCACGCAAAAAACATTTTGTCAAGGTTTGTGCAGCTTATGCTTGCAAACCGTTATTTTTCACCAAAGGAAACAAATATATAATCTTAGCAAGTGTTAGTACTCTGCCCACCTGATGTGCAGCTAACGTAAAGAACAGGCCCTGCTTCTCGAGCTAGGAATATATACGGAGCACAGATACCCAGCTGCAACCAGGAAAGGGCGCACCTGCAGTAATTAGTTCGCACTTTTCAAGTTTCCCGCTGTGTCAAAACGCCTGGCTGAGTGAGCACTGCATCCAGTGCAAGGAGGCAGCCACGACAAGGTCCCACTTACAATACAGTCACCAGCTGAGAAGAAGCAATGACACGCCAACCATCCAAAAAAGAACATCCAAGAAAGGAGCAGCAACTACTCTTACAGTGGATAAAAACCTGCTAACAGCTGAAAGTATTCAGTCGAGCTCATCTTCCAGCCAAGTATGATAAGGGTACACTGAGAAGAGACCTTGAAGATATGCCACCAGCAGATGACAAAACCAGAACAGACAGAACTTTCTCTTCATCATACGAACGGTCTTTAGCTGATAAGGCGAGTAAGTCACTGCATGGCACGAACAAGTGCACGAGGGAGAGCTGTCACATGAGGTTGTCAGTAGTCAGAGGACACAGACTAAAATAACAGTAGAAAGAACAACAGAAAACCCAAAGCAAAAGTTACCATGCTTTTGAGTTTTTGTTTTGTGTGCAAATGAAGCTAGCAAAAAGTGGAACACTAGATAAAAGCGCCACAGTCAATGCCTGCAAGTTACAGCTTTCAGAATAATACAACGCACCGAAGAAGCATGCAAAGAGCTGCCTTACGAACGCAAATATAAAGCGACTGAAGGCTGTGTGCCCCCTGACCGAGACGACACCACAACCAAAAGGAGAGCCTTTCAGCCACGTCAGCAGTTCAGGCACAACACTGAAAAGTCACGAAAACATACGTTCAACGCCTTTGTTGCATGAGAACGTTAAAAGGAATGTATGTACACAAATGCCAGAAGCACCGATGGAAAAGAAAGCCATTACTCGTATACCTGGCTCTTCCTCCATGCACCGACAGGAGATACTCACACCTGGATCCTCAACAATGGCTTCATACAGCTCTCGAATGTACCCTCAAGTGTGCTGATGCCAAGTGGACGAGACAGGACGGCAGACTACACTGTGACGCAATGAACACGTCAACCACTAACCACAGACTTATGCTAGAGTAGATGCCGTCTTGAACACCTAACGTCACTGGTGCCCACTCGACATTGCCAACCGAAATCTCGACCTCCCAAACAACATAAGATTGTTCCGACAACCTGCCATCTCTCGCCATTCCGTGAAACAAGGGTATGCGCACACCCAACTCATCATTAGGTGGTTCAAATCCTCCTGCTTCCAGGCTTGTAGACACTGACTCGCCGAATTCCTCTCTCTAAGCTCACCACCTTCATCAGTGCTGGGAGTGTGTTCGAAATTAAAGGAGACGGAGGAGATTGGCGGGGGGGGCGCGTGCACATGGTATTCCTCGGACAAACAAGCAATGGCCTGCATGGTCATCTTTGACCAGCTTTTGTTTCTGTCCCATCCGTTATAGTCATGTTGACATTTTATGTACTTTCACTACGTGAAAGGCATAAAAAAAGTAATATAGAGAACAGCATAATAGGTGTGTAAACTTTCAGACGTCTTTTAATTATTGCAGCACTTACACTGCATGTGTTAGAAATAAAACAGCAAAATGTTGCTCTAGTGACATTGTGTGTATTTTATACAGAAATATTTATACTGTGTTTCGGCTATCTTTCCACATGGGTGGCAGTAGCCAGGCTTGCTTCAACTAGAGTGAGGATTGGAAGCTGATGAGCAGAATGAAGATCAACGTGCTTTCTTTTATAGTCCCTGTCAGACTCAACTTGCACGTTCCTCACTTTATATAGCCTTTGTTAAAATCTAATACTGTGGCTTGCTGCAAATAATTTGTTCTATATGAAAAGTGCCGTCACTGTCCTCTTACTTAATTTGCTTTGCATTAGTGTTCCATTTAATTAGTTGCAGCAATATTTGCAACAATGACTAGAGCTGTCAGCAACAAATTCAATTCATTGCACTAAAGCTGCTGGGAATCTGAATAGTATTATTTCAGTGTGCTGGAATGAATGTGAAAAAGAATAAATTGGGCAGCACTATACATAACAATTAAGGCAACAGTGAAGTCTAAAAGAGTTTGTACTATGGATTTTCACATGAACAAGTGGGGAAAGAGCTACTATGTGAATGTCTCGTACACACAATAAGCTTTCCTGTTTTAGAATGGCACGACAAAGAAGCCCTAACTTTTTAGTGTGGCTCGTTAGTCTTTTTAGACTAACGAGCCACACAAACACAAGCTTCCCGAGTAGTCTTGTCATGATATGTTTCAGAAGCATAGGTCGACAAAAGATGTGGAGCTCACTCAGACTCACTCATGAAATATATTTTGCCCTTTGGACTCATTCAGACTCAGATTCACCAAAATATTCCTAAACCGAGATCACCCGGACTCAGATTCACAGAAATTTTTCTCAGCCGGACTCACTCGGACTCAGACTCACCAAAGTATTACTCACTTGACTCACTCAGACTCAGACTCATAGCTTTATCTGAGTATGAGTGAATCTGAGTGAGCAGACTCATGAGTCTGTTAGCGTACAATTGGCTTTCTTGAACAGGGTGTCAATGCTCTTTAAACCACTATCTCGCATAATCGGTGCTCTACTTGGGGCCTTGTGACCTCGTTTCTTCCAGTATATCATATCAGTGAACGCAATCCAGTAAAGAGATTTTTATAGAAAGAGATGATGTACAAGAGATACTATTTTGATCAAAAATTCTGGGGAAAGAGTTTCCCGGTGGGGGGAGGGGGGGGGGTTGTAGGCCACGGCACCTCCTCCTCTATAACTCAAGCCCCTGATCAATAAATAATTAGCAGGCGTATGAACGCTGGGGCTTTGAAGTATGTGTGAGTCGTCGTGAGTAGAAACATCAGCCGACGTGACGCTGATAGTGATGCTGAAGTTCAGTAAATAGAACCATATATTGGCACAAAAAGCGTAGAGCTCTCTCAGACTCCCTCTAGAAACACATTTTGCGCCTAGGGCTCACTCGGACTCAGACTCACCAATATTTTCTCTCAACTGGACTCACTTGGACACAGACGCACTAAAATGTTTCTCAACCGAACTCACTCCGACTCAAACTCACTAATATTACTCACCTGGACTCATTCAGACTCAGACTCAGGGCTCGATCTCAGTCTGAGTGAGTCGACTCATGAGTGAATTCGCTAACCTATGTTCAAAAGTAATCAGAACTAACCGAGATGGCACATTCAAAATGAAAAACATTCATGTATCAGCTTTCCTTCAATTGCATTGCAGGATAAACAAATCTTTCACCTTACTGGATAACTTGTTTTTGTTTTTTGGTTTTCCTGGTCAGTTGTTGCGCGTAGCCATGTGGGTGTATAATTTGGCTTAGCCAGATGTGTGCTTGGGCGAGTTGGTTCATACTTGATGCGAAACAGACGAGCGCAAAGAAACGGGGACATAGACAAGAGGCACACAGGACAGTGAGCGCCTGTCCTGTGTGCCTCTTGTCTATGTCCCCGTTTCTTTGCGCTCGTCTGTTTCGCATCATGGGTGTATAAATCTGTTCTGTAATGCATGTTGAATAAACTTCAGTTGTGAGTCCGCGCTTGTGTTTGTGTGGCTCATTAGTCTTTTCATCGTTTTGTTGTGTCGTTCTAAAATCATGCATCCGTACCAACTCACCGAACTGTCAGTCCTACTTAAGCTTTCTGGCTCCTATAGTTGCATGTATTGCTAAACCAATGTCAGAGTTATTACCAAACATACCTCTCAAAATGCTTCAGGACCATTTGATGTATGGCAGGGTTCACAACATTTGTCACATTGGTTATTTTAACATTGCGTTTTGCTGTCCAGGGGTCCATGCACTTTTGCAATTAAATGTGGCTTTACCTTCAGCGATTATGATGTGAATGAGTTGGGAAGACAAGCATGACTTACGTTAATGAGCTTGTTGATGTATACAATTAAAACAAGGCTCAAGGCGCTTGAGCATGCTGTATTTTATGCCAACTGATAAAAAATGCAGGTATTTAGAATAGTGTCTGAACCTTCTTTGAGTGAGATCTGGTTGCAGAGGTCAAGCTCACATATCAGACACAAAGTTGCACTTATTTTTTCATAGCGCCTGAAAGCATAGGTACCAGGCCATAGAAAGTTAAAATAACTTCTTCACTCTTTATTTGTAGCACTCAAGAGCTAGCACATTAGCAAACCTCTCGAAAACCTAGATTTACTCAATTGTATAAGATATAACACTAGAGAAGTTATTCAATAGTTTTTATAGTTATCATATCACAAGTGCCATAAATACAATCGTTCTTTTTTTTCACACCTAAATATTATTTCGAGATACCTAATTCGGTACAAAAATAAAATACAAAAAAAAATTTTTTCCACATGCCTGAAGAACTGATGCTGGTAAAGGCTTTTTTCACAAGCTTTACTTGAAACCGCGGCCAACGTGCAGTTTTAACCATGGCCTCGTGGAGAACGTTTATGGACGTTATGTGTAGGATATTTTGCTGTTTCAGGCCACTGGTGATGACATCTGCATAGGTAGTGATTCACCTGTTTCGTTTTCGTATAACACTTCAGTAAAGGTTACTCAAAAGAAAAGTTTTGTGAAGTGGGCAGCTAGGCACAGATGAGGGACAGTTTTCAGCCCGTATCATTCCGTTAAAATGTGTGCAGGAGTCAAGTTCCCTGCTAACGTATGTGTCTTCCTGTGCGCTATCACAGAGCTAGTAGGTCGAAGCTTCTTCATGATGTCATGTAGATGTGATGTGTAGTCACCGGCAGGAACGTGGGCTTCGTGTTGATCAGACTGAAAGAACATGGTCACTTGGCAGACTGACAGTCACCCCGAAAACAAGTTTTACAGTGCTGCAGCCAATGTGTTTTTGAATGTGACGCATATATGTTCCATTCCATTGCTCATTGCGAGGTAGGCTGCAGTGAAATGTCGGCCCAAATTGGCTTTCTCTATCTGCTGTGATTGAGGACGGCATGCCCAAGCGGTGCAGCCAGCTGCTACAAAATCAGGAGCAACAGTTGCAGCCGTAATGTCTGGAATCGGAATAGTATATTCCACCCAACGCTTGAAACAATCAACACAAGCCAACAAGTTTGGCTTTGGCGAGATGGCAATGGCACGATAAGATCTACAAAAATCTGGTTGAATCATGTGTTTGGGCCTGCAAACATATCCAACAATGTCTCAATGTGACTGAATCTTCAAGTGCTGCAAAGTGATCGTCACTGGTGGAACACCCACGTGATGCTAGACCTTATGTTATCTGCTTGGGGAAGCTTTGGATTGCCTGAGTATTTGGGTGTGAAAGACTGTCTAGTGATGTCAGTACTAATTGTGTTTGCGAGTGGCCATAAATGGTCAAATCTTGTGTCACAACATATGTGCCACAGCAAATGTGTCCTCTTCCTGGCTAAGGACTGTGCACCACTGAAAGTCTAGCAACATCGAAGCTTATAATTCTTGCAGATGGCAGAATTTGTTGTCATTATGTCAAGCAGTTGCCACTTTTTTCTAGGTCTATTCCTCTGAGACAGGTGAAGGCGTTGATTGGGCTATGTGACGCATTAGTGACAGCGTTGTCAGCTCCCTTGATGTGGCTAATGTCTGTACTGAATTCTGATATCTTTGACATCTGCAATGTGGATGCCGCCATTGGAACTGAGAGAGTATATATGGCGTACAAGAGATATGGACTCATGTATTTTATAACAAAGAACTCATTTCCTTCCACGTAATGATGAAAATATTGTACTGCTGCTTCAGTCTTCATCCAAAAATGCTGTAACGCTGCTCAGTGGTTGTCAGTTTTCAGCAAAGGGAAGCGATTGGCCACGATGGGTACTCCTCTGATGAGCTTTGAAGGACATCCAGCACCCAAAGCTGCATTCAAGATGTCGTACAATGATGCATCGTGGAACTCTCATTTGATGTTCGGGTAGTAGCAGTGCCAAGGCATCTCTTGATTCCGGAAAGTCTGCTTGGCCATTCTTGGTCCAGGGGAGCTCAATATAATAGCAGTTCCGCGTATCAACAGCAGGAAGTGGAGGGGATGTAGAATGGCCTGGCACCATGGTACAAAATGGTGGTAGGAGTTCACAAGATGAAGAAACTCGCAGGGCTGATCAGCATCTAGTATTCGGAGATGGGAAGTTCTCAACAGCTATAAATCTGCCTGGATGGGGTTGAATACTGGATGCTAAGATGACAGGGCCTTGAAAGGTGAGCTTGTGGACATCAAATACACGCAGCTGACAAATGTTCCTTGTTGGGGTGCTGGATCACAGAATGCAGATGTGAACTGTGCTCATCTGATAACTGCTTGAGTAGCTTTTGAGGCAAACGTGACTGAATTCAAGGCTGGGTAAAACGCTGAAATGTCAGTCTGGAAGCTCTCGTGCCGAGCAGTATGCACACGACCTCAGACATGGCTGAAGGGTGTCAGTCCATAGGTTGGCAAAAATTGTGGAGCTCACTCAGACTCACTCATGAATTATGTTTTGCGCTTTGGATTCACTCGGACTCAGACTCGCCAAAATTTTCCTGAGCCGGACTCACTCGGGCTCACACTGACGAACATTTTCTTGAACCGAACTCACTCGGACTCAAACTCACCAAAATATTACTTACCCGGACTCACTCAGACTCAGACTCACAGCTCGATCTGAGTCTGAGTGAGTCGACTCATGAGTCGACTCATGAGTCCGTTTGCTTAGAATTTGCTTGTTTCACCATGGTGTGAATGCTTTTTTAATACCAATATCTCAAGTAACCGGTGCTCTTCTTGGCGCCTTTTAACATGGTACCTTGGAATACAAGTCAGGAGTGGTTGCAAACGAATAAGGACATTTTTCTTGAAAGAGATTACAACATAAGATATACTTATCAAGCACTTCCCTGGAAGAGTTGACGGGGGGAGGCCAAGGTACCCCCTTACGTAATTCACACCTCTGATCAATATTGAAATGGCCTATGAATGATACTGCTTTGGAATGCGTGTGAGTAGACGTGATTATAAGCGTGAATTGAGGTAAGGGTGATAGTAATGCTGATCATGAGTAGATAGGATCATATGTCGGCAAAAATAAGTGGAACTCACTCAGACTCACTCATGAAATATATATTGCACTTTGGACTCACTCGGACTCAGACTCACCAAGATTTTCCTGAGCCGGACTCACTCAGACTCACACTTGCGAAAATTTTCTTCGACCGTACTCACTGATCAGACTCAAACTCACCAAAATATTACTTACTCGGAATCCCTCAGACTGACTCACGGCTTGATCTGAGTCTGAGTGAGTCGACTCATGAGTGAGTTCGCCGACCTATGGATGTCACTGTCATCATGTTATTTGAAATGTCTTCTGGAAAGATTTAATGGTAGGAGCACATGAGGCCAATTTAGGAGAAAATTGTGACATCATAACATCATGAGAATGTGAAGTGCTAGTTATTGAACAGGCATGGTTGCTTGGTGAAATAGGACTCAATTGACTCAAATGAATGTTGCTGCCATGCCATTGGCCTCCTGGTTTATACACTTCGGCACCAATTGCGGAACCTGGTAACACCAACATAGAGCACACATTGGGCTGAGCGAAGTTAGTGCAAAATCTGGAAATTTATATATAATTTGAGATGGCTGCCTCAAAAATTCTTTTGAACGGCAGCCCAAGACACTCCTTCCGAAATAATATATGTAGTACATCAATTCTGTTGTCCAGTCAAACCATTTAAACTTTTATTTGTTTCTCGGTCATCTGAGCCCCCAGGCTCTTTCTCAAGAGACCATCTTTCTCAATGAACCATCCCTTTCGGTTTTGGTGACACCGCGGTAAAACAGAGGAAACAGTAATAATGTAGCGTACAATAACGTTGCAACGGAAAGAAGCAGGTTGAATTGCCCTACAAACACAAGTAGTACTCTGACCTATCGCTTGCACGAATGCAGAGTTTTCCTTATCGGCTAAGCTATCAAAATGTGTAATCTTGTTAGGGCTAAGCTAATAGAGAAGGCTGCGGGCGGGAGTAGCTGGACTGGCCTGCGCATGTATACGCGTAATTTACGAGCTGTCTTGTGTTCACGCGGTCTGTATGTTGCGTTCAGAGCGAGGTGTATTAATGTGAGATGAAAAGACGCCTTATGTGACCAGCTGGGTCACATTGTCAACGGCGCGTAGCCAGTTATTTCGGGGTTGGAGGTTCAACCCCACCTTATGGCAACGCCTCATACACCTTACTCCCACTTTAGCTAGGAGACCATTGCCAGAAGTGCGCGTGTTCGCCTCTTTACCCTCATTCTCGCTTTGTAGTGGCTTTTCGCACATGTCGAGTTCAAGCTGATTGCAGTTGCAAATTAGCCTACCATCCGGACCTTCAACATGATGAAACAAAATATATACTGCATTCTCGGGTCAGCTGATGCTGATTTTCACGACTCTGTGAGGATCGCCTGATTTTTCTTGTTGATTATTTGTAACCGTGTCTTTAGATCGTGATCAGGGCTGGACTGAATTTCGTTATCGCTATCGAGAATGGTCGCTGCTACACGGTCCAAACTAATCCGGGTTGTGTTTGGTGCAGACGTCAGCAAGATCACGACCCGCGACTCGGAAATCGCGATGCGCAGATCGCGACCGTCTTAACAGTCTTAATCCCACCGCTACGATAGCATGATAGGTGTCCGTGACGTGACACACAAGCTTAGGACATTCGTAAGTAGTAGTTCGTTTGTTTCGTCAGTTCTATAGCCAGCTAATGCTGTGTGAAAGGTTTAAGTTTCGTGTTATTTTAATAAAATTTCATTTGGGAATACGCACACCGTTCTGTTTCCACCAACCACGACCTACTGTCGCGATATATGCCTACTCGCCCAGCTGAGCGACAAGTGGGTTTGACATTTGCTGGTTGACTGCATCATCGCTGCCTTTCTGACTGCTTAATACCACTTTTGTGAGAGAGGCTTGAAGGCCTTTCTACTTTTGTTGTGAATGAATACTTCCCTGGCCACATTTCGAGCTATTTCGGTGGCGTTCCTTCACGAAGACCTGGCAACCCTGATTTTGTCATCCGGGGATCCGGGCGAATAACTTCAGCGACAAGCCAGCGAACTTCTTGGATTAATTTGTGAGTACAAGTTGTTCTTTCATACGAGTGCTTTCTTGTTCACACCTGTCACGTGCATCTTAATCAACTGGTAATTGTGTGCGAGTATTCGGCTAGTTAGTAGGGCGAGCAGTTGCGGCTAGGCCATCAGTCGCGTACGTGCGACCCCGAGTGATCGATCTTTGTTATTTCGATTGGAGGGTACAGAGTAGAGCTGTATATTCAGGGATTTCATGTGCAACTTGCGTAAGCGTGCCGTAACATGACAGGAGCCTATGTCGCCTGCCTACGACTCGGGCATCCTTTAGAAAGTGCCACAAAATTAGCGAGCCTTTCGCGCGAGAAATGTCGGTGTCGCAATTTCAATAGTGGGTTCAAGAATGTCGCGTGGATTTGATGTGAACAGTATATGTCCTGAAAAAGAATAAACGTAAAGCGCTTCTCTGGTGTTCACTGCGGCCATACGGTACATTTAGTCCCGCGCGATGGGTGCCAGAAACTGATGTATCATCGCACCACCACGCTTTGGGCTCCTGTTTTTGCTGATCATCAGTTCATGGGCTGGCAGGGTTCACATATGGGCACAGGGTAAGCCCTACACTTCCCATGCGTTTTGGACCAAGTTGAGGAACCGATTTCTGAGCAACTAAAAGATGTACAGTTATGCTAACTGTAAATGATTAATGGGATCCCATGATTAATCGTAATCTAAAAGTACTTTTTTTCCTAAAAAATGTTCGTCAGCCAGGAAAATACTTTCTCAGAATGGAGCGAATATGCACAATATGCGTCAAGGGATACAATTCCTAAATAGCAAAGAAAAAAAAAGTGATTTTTAAAAAATTTTGCACTGCCCTCTGCTTTTAAGGTGGGAATTTAGTGAACCCGATCACGCAAAAACGAGGGGTCACGAGTTTTTCTTTCTTTTTGTACTGTTCTTTGCTCACAAAACCGATTATTTGTACATGTATGCGTCTTCCCCTTCAATAAGTCTGCACTCGTTCTTGTATCACTATCGAAGTGAGAAGTAGTGTGAGCCACATAGTATAATGTGCTTGCCCATCACCAAGGCTAATTTTATGTGCGGGATTGATTTCTGTGAACATTTTTATACCATCTGCAAAATATCAACAGCGGACATAGCTTGGAAGGTATTTTACATGAATTTTGAAGCTTGCATGCGCGAACAAGCGCTGTATGCCACATCTCGCGGTATAGGAGGTATTCACATGACGTCATCCGCAAGGGGCGCTAGCGCGGCAGTCGCCATATTCGTGCTCTCGCGCGCGAACAACATCGTCGGACTACAACCAAAGTTCTCGGCAGCACGTGTTATGTTGATATTTTTCTAAGAAAACGGCTTAAGGAGGTGCAGCGCCGCCAAACATCAGGCTTTCATACGCCGGATCACTGAAGGAGCACGGCTATGGCGGCGCACACGCTGACGCCGCCTGGCGGGAAGAGCTCAGTGAATACCTCCTATTGACACCCTCAAAAGTGACCCCACTGTGACCCCCCTACTTCCCTCACGTCACCACACTGCAGTCGATACAACAAGTTATGACGACGTCATAGCTGCCATTTTTCTTTTGCCGCCTTTTGCTCCAGCAGACCACTAGTTGGTGGCTGCTCGCACGTCCATGGCCGAGGTTCTTGCGTTGAAAGTTTTGTGTTTGGGGACACCGCTGTCGCGTTTCCTGTTCGAAAGGACTTCTTGATGCACACCATGTGGAAGTGTGTCGCAGTTCTGTGTGCTGACGTGGTCGAGCGTTGCACTCGCTAGGTGGTGTTGTACTCGGCGGCTTGTCGTTTTTGGCGCTCTCTCAAGCCTAAACTGAGACTGGTTGGTATTGAGGAGCCTATAATTAATTATCTCTGACACACTGCAGCAAACGATGTGCCTTGTCATGACTAGCAGGCCCCCCAGCACCACATTGCAGCAAAAAAACCCGAGGCCAAAATTTTTGTGTCAGGACCCCTGTCAGATGATCTGACGTCGCAGTTGCCTTGCCCAATGTATCCCGCCTTCACATCATGGCCGCCAACACTAGTAGCAGCAGAGCGAAAGTAGCGGGAGCCACAACAGCAACAAACAGCCATAAGCTTGCCGTGACGGATGTCGCCGGTGAACCTGACAATGAGACGTTCGCTCGCGACGCTGGTGCTGAGGCAGCTGGTTCGAGCGTAAGGGTTCATTTTTGCTGCACCTAGAGGAAAGTTGCGTCGGTTTCTTTGCTGCAGATCAAGCGGCATACACCATTCAGGTGTCTGGAAACATCACATGTACGTGGCATTTTGTTGAACTTTCCATCACAGCGACTTTCATGAGCGTGCAAAGTACATGCAGCAGTATGCGGTACCGAAACTACCCTTGAGATGCGTCCTCGTGAGCAAAGCACAGTTCGGCACAAATGCAACTTTTAAAACACGCACCGTTTCCCATGGTATGCCAAGCGGCTCTTTTTTCCTTGAATCAAACAGAAGTGGACAAGCAGCATTTTATTACACGTTGTAATACACGGAAGGTCCTTTTTTTAATTGCAATTGGTTTGATTACTAGTGATTAATTGTACTCGGGACTCGTCGTCATCGGGATCATTCCAAAATATCCCACTCATGGCGTATATAGTGCCGTACATTTACCTAAATTTCTTGAATACTAGAGCACTCCTTTTGATAATACTGATGTTTTAGACACTCTCAAACATTGATCTTTCACTCTGATGTAAATTTTTACTTGCATTTAGTGCCCCTTTAAGCGCTGCAGTTGTGCAAGTTAGTTCTACACTCACTGCAGAGGCTTATACGTCTGTTCCAGAAATGCAGCTCATGGCTCGTTTCAAGCGCCACACTGCATGTAATTAAGGCAGTATTCAATAGTAATTCAAAAGGGTAAATACAGTCGACTGATGAGAAAAACAAGGTCTTCAGGGAATGCATAAGAAAGGATCTTGTGGCTTTTTAGCATTGAGGCGCTGTTGCATGTTGTGGCCTTTCTCTAGCACTTCTGCTGATTTGAAGTGCAACATTTATTAAGATGATTTCTGGCAGAACCCTGCACATTAATGACCACATAATTGTGTTTAGAATGTTATTTCATGCTATGTGATTTTTATTGATCCAGTATTCTGTTTATTTGAGTCAAAGAAAGCTGGAGAGGTTATTTCACAACATCCAACTCCATTTGCATAATTGAGTGAAATAACGAGTGCTGTGGAGAGCATTTTCTCCATGAGATTTACAACAAATCGAGATGTTTATCTAGATCTTCGTTAGAACCCGGTACTAATTATTGGTGTCTGAATGTAAATGCAACTTGCTCCTCCAATGTGCTTCAAAATGTGAAATTAGCTGCTTCAGGGTGCTCCTAAATGCAAAATTACCTGCTCCTACGTGCTCCAATATGGAACTTCTTGCTGCGCCAAAGCGCACCAAAATAAAAATTTTGCTGCTCCAGTTGCTCCAAAGAAGAAGTCCTCGGTAGCATCAATTGCTCATGTTATTCTCGGAGAACATCTAAGTGTTGCCGGAACACTGCTAAAGCTTGTGCTTGAAAAAAAAATTCCAAGTTCCAAAAAGTGATGCCTGTGACTTGTAAGTCTTGTGGGAGAAGTTCATGTGGTGTGGTGCTGCTGCTTACACCCACACCTTTGTGAGCACAATAAATTGGGCAGAATCATAATCTGTGCAGATTGCGATCACTCAGTGACAAATTGCAACCCACGACCAAAGGTAATTGGTCTTTGAGTGACCTGAAGTCACAAACTTGGTGGTAAAAGATTGCGGGCCACTTTTAGAGCAGATGCAGTCACTGCACTGTACCTCACACTGTGGCAACATTGGAAACGCAACAGTCATCTTCGTGCTGCTGAAAGTATTCCTTCACTACTTTATTATGGTCTATTACTCCTTGACTGCAGGTGGCTCATTTCTTGATTCCTGTCTAATGAAAGCTTGGCATGATCTTCAGCCATGGCTCGCACCTCCTTGTCCGTCTGTTGTGCGGCGTCGACAACATTATTGTCAAATATGACTCAATGAGAGAAGCTCTCTGCTTGAATGCCTCCTTGAATTAAAGCCACACTGACAGGTCCAATGGCTCATCATCCAGGTCGGGCGATTCCTCACTGTCAGGGTTGTAATTTCCCCCTGAAACCAGCTTTTCTCAAGCAGTTATTATTAAAGAACCCTTGACACCGAAACTGAATCTTCGACATGTTTTTGTTGTTTGATTGTCCGGTATACGTGGGCACTTCTAACCGATTATTAGTGGCAGACTTAGCTTTTAACCCTTTAATGCCTGAATTATGAAACCGCCGAACAAAATAAAAACTGTTTTCATTTTCCAGCTTTAAATAGCAATCTTTAATTGATTCTGCAGTTAAATTACCTAAAATGCAACCTTAAAGCATACTTTTAGGTATATCGCGAATTCGCGATATGCCACAGAAATGAGGATCTGGCAACAAAAAAATGCACTTCAAAACTTTGTAACATGTTGTGTGCCACCTCCTGAATGTGTACACACCAAATAAACAAAACTATCGAACATTGAACTTGCGTAACTCGGGCAAGAAAGAACGAAGAAGTGAGAGCTGTCGCACGTGCTTCGCGCTCTCCGCCATCAGCTACAAAACAATTGGTTCTAGCATTGAATACCTTACTTAAGGTGGCGCAAGAGTATTTCATTCTGAAAGCTACATTCCCCGTGAGTACTTAACAGCCGGCATTAAAGGCGGCACGCGTCTCGTGACTTGTTGGCTCGGAGTTTTTCGGTATGTCGCGAATTCGCGACACCCGGCAGTAAAGGGTTAAGATACTTCAGTTTGGTTTTAGAGCAAGCGTGAGTGCTCACATTAGTTGGCGGCACCTCACAACATCCCCACTTGTATGATGTAGATAGGGGCCCTTTGCAGTGTTCCACGAGTCAAGTGAGTATTGTCGACGCCACAGAATGTTTGTGGGGTGTACACAATACCACGACTGGCACCCCGCAAGGGCTATTGTTATTCACCCCCTCTCTCTCTCTGTTGTCGGGCTGCTCTCAAAGCAGTTATGGCTGCTTTGGCTAGTAATGCCTTTTGTTTTGGTGAGGGTACACGTGCTTCACAGGCATAACTTATACTGAAGCACCAACATTGCTATCTTTGCCGCATGCGAAGCCTCAATTTGAAAACAGTGCTTTCAAGGTCACCACAGCTTGGGTGCACGTGATCTTAGGTGCTCCCCCCACTGTGAGGCGCTAGTTCCTTATGATTTTATTCCCCCCCGTCACACCAGAGGGTTTAATGTCATTTCTATCTAATGACATTCAACACATCGAATGACGTTAGGTGCGGTTTGCTGCTACACGGCAAGATATAATGTCATATTCAGATCATGGCAATCGCGATGTAGCGAAGGTGGGAATGAACAAAAAAAAAGCACAGCGTGTGTAAAAAAAATGTATTATGTATATTGAGTGTTGTAAAAATTGTTTTCACAAGTTATCAGAATCGATGCTATGTTAATATGCGGTTTTCTAAATATCCAAGAGAAGCTCGTACGTACAAAGTCGAAGCTAAACGGGAACCAATGTGTTGGTCAACGTACAATATGGCCGACATAGCGGAGTACGAGGAAGCCGCTGTAATTTCTCCCGCCGGCCGGGTCAGAGCGTTGTCACGGCGTATTTCTCCTTTCGTGCAAGGCGCATTGGTACTTCGAGGCAACGTGGTATGCAGGCTACACACTGACAGCTCTGACAGCTGCCGTAAACACCGTGCACATGGCTAACATGGCCGGCACCATGCTCAACAATGTCGCTGGGAACGAGGCTATGGAAACATTTTATACCGACTGAGTTGAGTTGTTCGAAAAAAAAATCACGCAACACTTGAAAATAAGAACAGATCAATACCTGTTATGATTTATTAATGATTTAATATATAATTTATTCGTGGCCCCCGCAGTGAGAGTATTTTTCCAACGAAAACATGGCGAAAACACATTCGAATGAGTTCAGCCAACTCATTCGTTTTCAAAAGTCATTTTCCTTTAATGACATTCGACTTCCTCGTGTGGCAGCCAACTAATGTCATTAAACGCAAATGTCATTAGGTGCAAATGACATTAGAACCTCTCGTGTGACGGGGGTATTAGGCAGGCGTGTTGAAGTGTCGCTAAAATGTTCACAGTTAATGGTAGTAGCATTAATTATAATACTTATAGCATTTACGATTGGTAATTTATGACATTACCAAACACAAAGCTACAAATCGCAGTAAAAAAAAAAGTTGCAAACAAAAAATTTTGCTGTCAGGGGTCCTTGAACGTCTGTTTTTAGCCTTTTCAAGATGCCTGCAAACACTTAGATTGAAATTTCATGTACATTTTGAATTCCCGATTACTCTACATGTCGAAGAGTTTTTGTACAGTCACTCGACAAGGTGTGTGCAGTAGTAAGCTTTCGCAGAGCGCATTATACCTTGATCAGTTGGCTGGGTTACTGATGTCGCATTTGAGGGAAAGGTAAGCCAAGCGAGCTCAATTGCTTCTAGATAAGCTGTGACCTGAGTTCTCATTCAAAAAGAGGAGCACCAGCTTCTGCTCGATCTTTTGCCTACCAAAGTGTAACAGCCAGGTGTTTAAAAAGTCTGTGCATCCGTGCCTTTGTGTTGGCTGTGTAGTCAACAGTCATGCTTATGTGCTGCTAGGTGTGAGGCTGCTTGTACTTCCCAGTAAACAGCAGCTTTTTTTTGTGTACCGTCCGTAATACAACAAAGTACCTGGTCGAATCCTTCTTAGAGCACTTCTATGCTAGTGGTTGCCTGAAGGAGTGTGTTAGGTTTCACTTAAGAGGAAGCCCACTCTCATCGGCATTAGGCACATCCCTATCTTTGCGCCTCGCAAGAAGCTTCAGCGGCTAATTTGCTTTCCACTCTGGCGCAACGTCCGCACTGGTGTTGTCCCATTCACTACAGTCTTGCAGGAACTGCACTCCATGCCTCCTTGCCTTGCAGAGTTATAGCAATATTTCGCACTGTCACACCATTGTGTCCGGGGGCTTTAGCTAGTTCTTCCACTTACGTTATTTATTTACTTGTTCACAATACCTTGTGAATAATTAAATAATTGTGTCCGAATTGTATTGCTGTCACTTCTATAACTACTTGCTTCTATCTGCTTTGATAGCAGATTATCGGGGTGTCAAGACATCAGACAAGTGTGTAAGGGCCTGTACATGTTAACCGGCATTTCCTAGTTATTACAGGGACAGTCATTATATGTAAAGAACTGCCTTGCAACAAAAAGAAGGTACAAGTTCATCAGTGGTTCACATGTAAGCCTGTCGTCTTGAGAATGAAGCTTTGAACTAGGCTATAAATTGTGTCTGTTTTCAGTGTAGCGGATATAGGGTTGTTAGCTATCTGAATATGTTGCGTGTAGTGTAGGATAGTTGAGAAGAGGCTTTAGTGTGACACAGCTGGGGACAGCGATAATGGTAAGAAAGCTCTGTTAACGTATTCAAAGCGTATTTCACGACACGCAGCCTACGTCGACCTGATCTGTGCATCTATTTTTAAATGAAACTTTTTACTCTTTATTTATATATTAAAAAATATTTCGCTGCTGTGGTCATCGAGATATGTATAGCATTAACCCACGATTAAAAATTTTTTTATATTTAAAAATTTCTGCATCTTACGTGCATGAACAGTGAACATGAAAAATGTTAGTTTATCCAAGAAGTAGGTGCTGATTAGCTGGTATTTTATTGAACATCCTTTCGAAATGTCCTCGTAAATAGCGCGGCACGCATCAAATCTTGGCATTCCTATTGTCACTTTCATAGCTTACTCGTCGTGCCTTACAATTTCAACCCGTTGCAGCAGGGCAGTTTTGCGTCACCAACTGAACGTTGGCGAAACCACTTTTGCGCGTAACCATTGGTAGCGCACCCACAATCGAATGTAAAACATTTGCCTGACAGCATTTTTTGTAGTTGATACGGAAATTGAAGCCTCTGTTAACATTTCACAGCGCACGGGGATTGGTACAGAATTTTGCTGAAGGGGGATCAGCATTTGGGTAAACATGTGCTCTTTTTGGGGTATAAAAAGAAGTAAGGTGGGTATGGTCAGGACATTCGGGTCGCCATTCTAAAATTTGCCACCACTCAGAAATAGCACATGGAATGCTTGAAAAATACGCATATTGAAGCAATACATGCACATTCCACGAAATGTGACCTTGCTAAACTCCACAATCAAAAACAAACTACAGACAGCATGTTCCAGCATAACCGGTTCCTTTGCTGAGAATAGGTGGCATGCATTAGCTACACGGCTAACATGTAATTGTTATCGCAATGTAATAAACAAAGTAACGTTGTCAACAGCAGTGGAGGCAAGTGCAAGTAGCCACGATGCAGCTTTGAAGCTTGTACATGAAGCCAATTTGTCTGTCCCTGCAACCACACAGCACGAAAACTGTCTCGGTCTGGCATGACACAAAAGAGTGTTCTCTGATGAGTGCCTATGCTGTCACATACAGCATCTGTTAAGAACGGCGAACATAAACACGGTGTTAGTTGTACACAGTATACGGAGCAACAAAACGATCTGGCACTTCTCGTCGGCCATGAGGAAATCTGATAACATGGAGGTTAGTTTCCTGCAAATCTTTTCTTAGCATCCCAATTTCCTCAATCTGAGCAATACGGCACACGATTGCCGTTCCTGTCAGCCGCCACACGTTGATACGTGCGCTTAGTGTATACACAGGCGGAACGCTCTTGGCCTTCAACATGGCTGGAATGCGCCCAGCGGCCACTAGATGGCAGCAGATTTTGCATAAGGTCTATACAGCACTGCTGGGCGTTTGAGAAACACACCAGTTTTCCAACTCTTTCTCATTTTTTAGCCCAGCAAGTGCTGTCATCCTGCGATGATACAAGGAATTTTTTTTCCTTGTGCTGTTGACCTTTGGTTTGCATTCCAAGGCTTGTTTAGGGCAGTGTGTCGACTGTCACGTGGGCATCAATGCTAGTGCACAGTGGCTAGTTTCATTTTGTCTCATAAGTGGTTTCCATTTGTAGAACTCATGATGGCTGAAATCTCAAAGTGATGCTTCCTGAAAGGTTGAGCTCATGCTCGTCACTTGCTTTTTAAAGCAGAGCATGTTTGAGTGAACCATTCTTGTCCGTTCGATATTACAACCAAGGCTCGTCTACCGCGCCCAGTTTTATCACCTCATGCTGGCAGAGTGGGCACGTCTGGAGGCGATTAACCACGAACCCATGCGGGCCATAACTGGACTGCCACGTATCACTCCATTGAGAGTACCGCAACAGGAGTCCCAACTAAACACTATTGACGAGTTAGTACACCAGTGTCGCTTTGCGCGCAACCTGAAGCCATCAACGTTCTATTCGGCTGCTGCATTGGTGTGGTACATGGGCAAAGAAATTCCCCACACACCTTCAGAGACGAGCACTATTGCCCCGTGGAACAAAAAGCAACTCACTGAAAATTGACCTCTGGGTTGCCTTTAGAGCCCGGTTCCATGCCAGGCGAACGCCCAAGTTTCCCGCCTTCTTTGTGCCGATAACCTAGATGCTGCCACTGTCGTTGCTTACACCAATGCCAGTGTGCGGGCACCACCATTCATGCCGCTCTTGTATGCCCATAAAAACCAGAGGCTGGCCAGACATGCTTGTATTTTGCGGATCACGCACCACTGGCTCACCTTGCTGAGCTGGCCGCCATACTTGACGGATTGGCAGCGCTGCTACCTTTTCTTTCACCTGACAGATGCTGTCAGCTCATCATAAATACGGACTCGACGCAAGCTATCCACGATATACGACGAGTGTATCGGTCTACGTCAATCTCTGATAGTATTCACCATCTTGCTGCCTCCGCATATGTGCGGATACGTGTGCAGTGGGTGCCTCGGGCTGCTTTGCCGGACCTTGTCAAAGCCGATTTCGCAACCCACCCACAAGTTAAACCGCACCCCCCTACCGCATTTTCCTGAGGACGCTCAAGGACAGATGCTCCAGGAAAAAGAAAGCCTCCAATGTACCACACGAGCTCTTATACCTCCATGTGGGGCAGACCTCCCTGGTGGTTTAACCCGCCGAGAGGAGGTTACGTTGAGGAAGCTTTGTGTTGGGGTTGCGCTTGCCCCATCCGTGACCACCCTTTGGGTGCAAAAGTACCGTGGCCCGTATGGTACATCATGCCCATTTTGCGACGCCCCAATCCGCGATGTAACTGCCACACACTTATTGTGGACCTGCACAGGTCTACAATTAAGCCGTCGTGGGCACCTCCGTGCAACAGGCGTCAGGCCTGGCCAACCACCAGACCTTGACTGCTGGATTCGTGGACCTCACCACTGCTCATTACTTGACTCTCCATTACTAGCCCAACTCTCCCTTTTGCTACTTGGCTCTGTCACGAAGCAAATATGCATGTGTATTTTTTAATAAAAAATTATTATGCTTAAGGGCAGATGTTCAAAAAAAAAAGGAAGCACCTTGACAATATCTGCCTGTCTGTCTGTCTGTCTAATCTAGCCACGTAAGTTTGGGCGCTCTGTGGTCGTCTCCTTAACTTGACACCATAGGTTGGCAGCTCACTCATTAGTTGACTTACTCAGAGTTGCTCATACTCGATTAAGTCAGGAGCCTGAGTGAGTATGTGTGGCACATACTCCTCTACCACAACACGTGGAATGCGGGTATGAGCCACGAGCAATGCAATTCAGTCTGCATCAACTCTTACTGATGATAACACACTCTAGAAATCTTTCACCTCATAGCATTAAAGTCCAGGGTTCGACGGAACACCGTCTGGCGAGGGGCATACATTTCTTGCAAATAAACGTTCACTCGCCAAAGTTTCTAAAAAATATAATTTTTTTATGACGTTTCGAGACCACTACGGGTCTCTTGTTCACATACATGCGAATAAAATGGGCCGTGCCTTTATATACGTAGAAGATGGCGCAATGATCTGGTGTAAGTATCAGGTAGATTTCCACGTGTCCGGTTAAGTGTGTGGGGCGTCGACTGGATTAATAAAGATTCTAAAAAGAAGGCGGGATGACAGTGATTTCTCCGTGTCGATGACAGTCGCTGAATTCCAATCGATGTTGTGGCCTGTATTAAGATGATGTTCAGCTAGTGCGTTGGCGGTGGCATGTCCCTTAGCTACGTCATTTTGGTGCTGCTTGATACGCCGTTTGAAGTTGCCTGTTTCGCCTATGTATGATGCACGGCAGTCTTGACAAGGTATCTTATATACCACTCCAGGGTAGCGTTCACGTTCCAATGTGTCCTTAACGCGGACGAGCTGGTTTCTTAACTTGAGCGAGGGCACGTGTGCGACTTGCACGTCATAGCTCTTGAAAATTCTTGCGAGGGTTTCGCTTACGCCGGGAGCATATGGAATGGGTGCAGTTTTCTTGCGGTCGGTTGTATTGTTTTTTCCAGGAGGTTCTCTGGAGCGGACTTCCTGTTGACGTAGTAACTGGCGAGGGTAGCCGTTGTCTGTGAGGTCGTGCTTAACTTTAGCTCATTCCCGCCTTCGCGCTGAATCGTCTGAGCAAAGACGCAGCGCACGCTTGAAGAGAGAAGCCGCCACAGAGCGTTTGTGACCAATGGGATGCGCCGATGCAAAGCTGAGGTACCTGCCCGAATGTGTAGGCTTTCTGTATACCGTTGTAGAACAGCCACCAGAAGAGCGCTGAACAAGGACGTCGAGGAAGGGAATTCGTCCGTTGCTTTCTTCTTCTACGGTGAATTCAATAGACCGTTCAATAGAGTTCAGGTGGTCCAGAAACGGTTGCACTTCTGAGTTGTGGGTTACGCAGAAGCATACCGAAGAAAAATCTTCGGAGGGTGCTCGAAGGTAGCCAAAGCTTTGCTCTCGATGAACTCCAAGGCCAGGTTTGCACATGTCACAGAAACGGAAGCGCCCATGGCTGTACCAAAAACTTGTCTGTAATAGTTCCCATTAAACACGAAGTAAGTGTTACTGAGACAGAAATGCAGAAGATGACAGAGATCTTCAGCCTCGAACGTAGTTCTTGAAGGAAGGGAAGCATCTTTCTGGAGCACTTGTCTGCAACATTCCACGGCGAAATCTACAGGCACTGACGGGAACATCGATTTCACGTCGAAGGAAACCAACCGGTCTTCATGATCCAATGAAATTTGTTTCAAAATTTCAACGAAATATGCCGAATCTTTCCCGCCTTCTTTTAGAATCTTTATTAATTCAGTCGACGCCCCACACACAACCGGACACGTGGAAATCTACCTGATACTTACACCAGATCATTGCGTCATCTTCTACCTATATAAAGGCACGGCCCAATTTATTCGCATGTATGTGAACAAGAGACCCGTAGTGGTCTCGAAACGTCATAAAATTATATTTTTTAGAAACTTTGGCGAGTGAACGTTTATTTGCAAGAAATCATAGCATTAAAGAACCTGTGTCGCAGAAAATCTGGTGGCGTTGTGGGCAGGGTAACCAGTGAGCGAAAAATTATGTTGAATTCCAATGGCAGAGTCTGAACAGCTGACGGACTCGGAGCTGTCGCTACCGAACAGCGGAAGCAATGCCGCACGATTTGCCCAGACACCTATATTGTTCGCCATTACTGTCAAAACAAGCTACACCAGCAGCGCTCCTAAGCAAGCAAACATGTTTAAGGAAGTACGTCACGCCGAGTTCCGGCCCACTCCGCCGATTTTGCCGGAGCAACTTTTCCTGCTCCACGGAGTGACTCCCGCTCTGAATGCACTCTCACTCTCCCATTGGAACACACTTGCTCCAAAACGAGCAGAAAAGCTTCCTCTGACTCCGCCATTGGAATTTAACAGCAGATGTGCGCCAAGGTAAAAACCATGCTGGGTACCGGTATTGACCCGAGGCCTTCTGTGTGGCTGTCAAATATTCTACCATGCAGCCCTGCCAGTGGCTAGAACTGCATCTAAAAAAAACCGGCAGATCCCACGCACTGTGGGAATCGATGTAATGCGAAGCAGCCAGGAAGGAGCAAATCATCCTTTACATAATTTGCTGTCATGTTTTACATGTTACGACCTCTCATTTGTGTTCGTCATACAGTCACGTCGCGCTATACCAATTTTGGTGTATGTCAAGCTAGCGAACTGGACGCAAGCGCATCATGAGGGGTGGCATGTAAATGGCATTGTAGATGACATGCATGCCAAGATTTTCATGTTACCACCTGCCACTTATGTTCGTTATACAGTCGTGTCACTCAATACCAAATTTGGTGTATATCATAGAGCACTGCACGGGCTCGGGCCTGCCCGAAAACCCGAGCCCGGCCCGGCCCGTGGGCCGGGCCGGGCCGGGTAAAGTGGTTTTCACGGCGGGCCCGGGCCGGGCCCGGGCCTGCCCGAAGCTCCGGGCTTAGGGCCGGGCTCGGGTTTGAGGTGGCGGGCTCGGGTCGGGCTGGGCTTGGAATTTGCTCAGTTCTTAAGATTGTTCCACATACGTTGTGCATACATATATGTTCCACATATTGCATCTCGAAAAAACATTTCTTTTGTGTGGGGCAAACTGTTTATTTATTTATTTATTTATTTATTTATTCAAAATACCTCAAGGACCCTGTGCACAGTGTTTTACATGAGGGGTGGGAGGAACAAACAAGGTAGGTAAAGTTTACAAAGTATGACTCAACGGAGTTTTTGAAATGAGCATGGTTGACGTGAAGGACGACGTCTGCGGGAAGATTGTTCCAGTCGATGGCAGTCTTGACAAAAAATGACTGTATATGCGTGGCGGTGCGGGCATGGGGAGGGTATGCGGCTTTATCATGGCTCATGCGTTGAGAGATGCGATGAGCTGGATTGATGGGAAAACAGTTACGCAAAACATGAAAAAAATTTATGATAGAGGGAAAGCCTTGCAATTTTGCGGCGCATCCGAAGACTATGCAAACCTGCTTTTTTCTTTAGGTTAGTTAAGCTAGTTGTGTACGAATAATCAGAATAAATAAATATAACGGCGCGGTTTTGTATTGATTCTATTAGATCGGTTAGAACGCGTTCATGGGGATCCCAGACAGAACAGGCATAGTCTAATTTGGGTCGGATTAGTGTTTTGTAAGCTAGTAATTTCACCGAAGGAGACGCATGTGTTAGATTACCCTTAAGATAGCCTAAAGTACGGTTAGTGGCATTAGTAATATCGGTAATGTGAGTTGCCCAAGTCAGCTCATCACAGAGAGTAATACCTATGTACTTAGCATTCGGTTCTGAGGAGATGATGCGGCTGTTAAGGGAATATTTGAATGCTGGGCTGTCGCGCCGTCTATTAAATGAAAGCAAGGATGTTTTGTTAGTATTCACCAGCATTAACCAGTCACTGCACCATTTATCTCATTTTAGTAAGTCGTTTTGGAGCGCTAGGTTATCGGTGGCGTTGACGATCGCGCGATAAATGACGGAGTCGTCGGCGAAGAGGCGTATTTTTGAAGAAATATTACTAGGCAGATCGTTTATGTAAATGAGGAAAAAGAGTGGACCCAATACAGTGCCTTGTGGCACTCTGGATAAGACAGGGGATGAAGTTGATGATGAATTATTTGCATGCACAAATTGCTGTCGGTTAGTGAGGAAGTCCTTAATCCCAATCGAAAACAAGGGGATGTAGGTTAAGTCGCGAAAGTTTTTATAGGAAACGTTTGTGTGACACTTTGTCGAAAGCTTTTTCTAAATCAATGAAAAGGGCGTCTACGGGTAAATTTTCATCAAGGCTAACATGAATATCGTGGAGAAATAGTGCAAGTTGGGTTTCGCAGGAAAAAAGTTTTTGAAACCCACGTTGACCTGGATTAAAAAAGTTGACAGAATTGAGAAAGTTGACGGTATTACTATAGATGACATGTTCCATGATTTTCGAGTAGACACTGGTTAGAGAGATCGGGCGGTAGCTCGAGGGGCCTTTCTTAGGGACTGGAACAATCTTGCCCAACTTCCACTCATCAGGCAGGGTGCTGCATGATAATGACTGTTGAAAAATATGAGACAGAATAACACTGGTTATGCACTTGGTATTTTTAACACTTTGGAGTTGATACCGTCGGGTCCAGAAGATGAAGTGTCTTTAATGAGTCAATTATTGTGACAATACCTTCGGCTGAAAATGTGATCTCGGGCATAATGGGGTGATTCAAGAGTGTAAATTGAGGAAGGTGATTATTAGCTTCTTTGGTAAAGACAGAGCAAAACATAGAGTTGAGAGTTTCCGCGACTGCGGTATTGGGAACGGCATTACCAGTGTCGTATTCGAGATGCACAGATGATTTACGCTGTTTCGGATTGATAATTTTCCTTCGAGAAGCTATATGAGGGACGATTCCTGAACTTCTTTTGCTTCTTGCTTATGGGGCTACTTGATAGACTAGGCGCTTATATAGCTAACACCTCCCTATTCTGTGATGTATTAATTGCATTCGCTATTATTTTGTACCTGGAATGATATTCTGTAATCGCAATAATGAATGAAATGTAATAAATTTACATAATTAATTTATATCTATAACTTATCGGAAGAGCGATCACAGAGCTCCAAAGCAGGGCAACATTCTTGAAAGTTCCCGCAGTCCACTAAAACGAAAGGTCTGCGCGGAGTCTTGTTGCATAGAGTCGCTATAAAGACACGATCTTTTTCCGTGGCTCCATCACGGCTCACCGTGGTGATTGACGCGACTCGTACATGCACAGTCTGCTTTGTGTTCCCACATTATTAACGTCTGAGCTTTTCCTCGTGTTCTGCTATATTGTGCGAGAGCTACACAATAGTGCAGCAACAGCGTTGGAATAAAAAAGATAACCACGAATTTATTTAAATATTTATTTCAACATACTGTTAACCCACATTTGTGGGTCATTAGAGGGAGGGCGTACATCAAATAACAACTAATATATAAAATATTCAAGTAACTTCCAATGTCAACAACAATAACAAAAGCAATCCGAAAAACGTGAACAATTGGCATCACAACAGACGCGAAACATACATCAGCTAAAGAATTTTAGGGACGTAGCTGTCAAGCAAATGTTCAAAAGCCTTTAAATCCGTGCATTCAGCAATTTTTGCACGTAATCCATTCTATTTTTCTGTAACATTGCGGGAAAACGGACACTCAACGACGTTTGTGCGGGCGGCGTAAGGTTTAATAACTGCACTACGATTTACTATTTTGCTAATTCTACCAGGCTCTCGTGTGTATATACTTTTATCAACATTTCTGTGACCCTTGACAACCTGAAATAATTTTATGCCCTTCGTCTTTGTCCTAATTTCAAGCAATTCCAATTCACACGAACTTAGCATCTCGGTAACAGTCTCATTTTTTTTGTACCTAGAACTTCTGAATCTGGCTGCGATTCTTTGAATTTACAGCTCAGTGATTAGGCCTCTTTGATTTCGCACTGATCCCGTACCGGGTGATGTCCCCTTACCTTGAACCATAGGCATACAATGAGTAAACATCGAGAAGCTTTTCGCGCCTTTATTACCAAACTGGAATGAACCCCGAAAAGAGATCAAATTATATATACTGCTCAAACTTTGAGGGCCTCAAGCTTTGAGGGCCTGCAAGAGGCCCTCAATGAGGAGTTTTACGGATTATATTGCAGAGTGGCACGACGCTTGGGAACAAGAGAATTGAAGCGATGGGCTGGAAAGGAGCCGCGGGGGCCGCGGTGCCTCTTCATCGCTGTCGGCGCTACTCGCTTGCAGTTATGGTCCGTCTGAAACGTCGAGGAATCGTATCGCTTCGTATGACACATGCATATCCGCGGTCGGTCTTCGGTTTTGAAGCGTTCGTCTGGGCGAAAGGAAATGCCTTACTACTGCTGCGCTAAAGCTGCCATAACAGCATCGTTGGTCGCAACACACCGTCCCATACATTTCCTAGAGATGAGACGTGGCGTAGACTTTGAATGCGTACTGCTTAGCCGTCACGCCAAGCCTGGACACATTAAAAATGAACTTTATTTGCTAGCTCGGAACACTTTGTCGCTTCACTTAGCTACGTCTGAAAAAAAAAAAAAGGAACAGCAAAACCATGGAACTGTGACGCCAATCTACCTGTGATGCGCGCAAACGATCAAGGCATGCTTCCGAATAGTACATGCTCTTTATCATGACGAAGCCAAATAATTTCCAATATTTCAACCTTTAAATGGCTTCAGGTAGCGTGGATGTGACAGCGGCAGTCGTGTGCACATCGTTATGAAACGGCTGAGAAATTCCACACACTCGGTGCTTCGTCGCACAAAAACGAAACGGTCGAACGCCGACCGCATGGGTAAACACAAAGCGACCAACTACGATGCCTCGATTAAGCCGCAATAACTGCCTTTCTGTCGCAACGAAGCTGCTGAAACCACGTATTTTGCATCCTCCGTAACATTAATTTTTCTACTGCTGCTGCTGCTGCACGTTGGACCATGTTGTTGGCCCGGACTGCCTGACTGACACAGAGGACGGTGGCTGGACGGACGGCTGTCAAATGAGGATGTCATGAAGACACGGCTTCCAAATCGCGTAAGACGGGTGGCTTGGCGCACGCTCATAAAAACGTAGAAATTAAGACCACCCGCTGAAAACTTCGATAAGAGACGACTTCTTTTCGATGTAATCGCACAAATTCATTTTGAATATTTCCGCATAATTTTGAGATTTTGCTTCAGTATTCCTTTAAATTTCAATAAAGAGCGCAATATAAACAAAGCGAAGATATCGTTCTGTTGTCTGTCCCCTCTGTTATTATTGCGCGCCCTGTGGAAACTAAACTCATGCTGCAAACCACTTTTCTTGCTACAATATCTGCTACCTAAAGCTCTTGATGATTACCATTGTATATGTAGAAACAATATGTACAGTATAGCTCTGCCGAATAACCGTTCATCGTACCCAGTATCTCCGGCCATCTGTTACCACAGTAAAGCCCTTTTGGACAAGTAATTGCCATAGATTAAAGCATGCTTGTTGGCGTAGCATGCGCCAACAAAATGTAGATAGTTGCTACTTAAAATACCTTGCTGTCGATTCCATGTTCGGGCAACACCGCCTAGATTATATGTTCGGGCCCCAGTCGGGCACAATCTGTGGTCGGGCCGGGCCGGGCCGGGCCGGGCCGGGTAGGTGAAATTTTTTCTCGGGTTCGGGCCGGGCCCGGGTCTCGCTTCTGGGTCTCCGGGCCGGGCTCGGGCGGGTAAACTTAGACGAGTGCCGGGCACGGGCCGGGCCCGGGCCGAGAATCTCGGCCCGTGCAGTGCTCTAGTATATCAAGCTAACGAAACGGCCGCGAGCGCTCCATGAGCGTGGAATGCAAGTCATGTCGCTCATGACATGTGATGATTTCCATATTACCATTTGCATTTATGTTCGTCGTACAGTCATGTCACTCAATACCAAATTTGGTGTATCTCAAGCTAACGAAACGGCCGTGAGAGCGCCATGAGCCTGGAATGCAAGTCATGTCGCTCATGAAGTCATGATTTTCATATTACCACTTGTCATCTACGTTCGTCATACAGTCATGTCACTCAATCCCAAATTTGGTGTATGTCAAGCTAACGAAACGGCCGCGAGCGCGCCATGAGCGTGGCATGCAAATCATACTTTTCATGACAAGTTAGTCACGATTTTCATGATATGACCAGCCATTCATGTTCGTCATACAGTCATGTTCGGCCATACCAAATTTGGTGTAAATCCCATTAACGATACGGCCAGGAGAGCACAAAGTCGTAGGCGGCTAGATAGATAGCTAGCTAGATAGATAGCTAGCTAGCTAGCTAGCTAGCTAGCTAGATAGATAGATAGATAGATAGATAGATAGATAGATAGATAGATAGATAGATAGATAGATAGATAGATAGATACGCTCAAAGTCGCCGAAGTTCGCTAAGAAATGCTTCGCATTTAAAACCCTTTACGGGCGTCATGTAAGGGCAATGTCAGTTGTGGTTGCAGTCTTGGCTATCTGTTTTCATAACAATTTAATAAACATTACCTAAGACCTCCTATGACTCTCCAAGCTATAGTCAACTCTAGCTCGACCCCGGAGGTTAACGCCGACAACTGCTGCTTATGATAAGCAGATCACCACACCGTAGCATGACGTTTTTTAAGATAGAACTGACATTTGTGCTCTGATGTGAGTGCCAACACTTGAATTATAACACCCATAAAAAGGCTGAAATTGAATTGTAAAGCCATATTGTATTCTAGACCTACTTATTCTAGTGACAGCTTTAAAGCGACCTACATAAATTTGTAGATCTATCAGAGTGCAGTGAAGCTGCCAGTCTGTGCCATATATGCACCACTTCCAGCTATCCAGTAAATGTTTTTACATGTTTCAGTGGTCCGGCTGCAGGTTCTGCGCCTCCAGTGACAAAATGGTACGGCTGGGAAAATGGTGCTGCAAGCGAGGAATGAGGTTCAACTCCTGTCCATGAAGCATGAATGTACAGAGTCTCTGGGCAAGAGCCATACCTTGTCACATCGTGCCCTGTCATCACAACTTTCTGCTCTATTGCATGGCTGTTGGCTGAAACAATTGATGAACTGGAGGCAGCTGTGCAGAACTAGTTTGTGGATGGTGTGTACTACCTCCTAATGTTTAAGAATGAGTAGCACACAGAATTGCTGTGCTCTTTTAAAGTGCTACATTTGTGGCAACCAACACGGGTGGATGGTAGTTGGCATGAGCCGCCGCCCCATCTACTGTGGTCTACGAGAAGTAGCACATGGGGTGGGCAACGTGGACCGTTTCATAGACTGCAGCAAAAAGCTGCCTAAAAGTGATATGGCAAACATGAAGTGCCACAATCAGTCTTAAAATACCTTCTCTAGATTCAGTGAAGCCATATAGCTTAAAAGACTGGGACCAGGGAAGAGGATTGGATGTGTGCTACTCACAACTGAATTTTTTCCCTGAAACGTGTTGTACTTTTACTACAGATGAAAACGACAAAAACTTATCAAAACTGTAAGCCTGCATCGTTCAGATACGCAATTTCCTTTGCTTTCAGAGCAATCGAGGAGCTGCTGACACAGCTGGCATCTTCTTTAGCAATCAAACTAGCCTCGGCAATCCCTAGCGTATCCTGATCACAGTTTTTATATAGAACTATACGCTCATTAAACAGAGGTTGGCCGCTGCACTTGCTGCAATGCACTGACACTTGCCCGTCACGGTAACAGTTTAACTTCTGTGTGTGCTTTCCTTAGTCTGCCATTCAGGCATCTGCCTTTTTGCTTATATACACATTACCGCATGAGAATTGGAAGCGATAAACACTTTGTGCACAGGCCACAAAAGGGCACTGGTGCTTCTTCGCGCGTCATCGGCGTTTGTAGCGAAAAGGGTCAGTAGCCTTACAAAAGCTTATTAATTTTTTGTGGAGCGGAAGAAACCACATCTACTTCCACCTTGCTGGCCACTTTCTTTTGGCTGAAGGATAATCCATGCATATATGGCAGAGATACTATCTGCTGCCTGTCTTGATTGTGCCTGCATGAGCTTGCTGGTACTTTTAGCTTTTTTACCACCTTCACTACTGACCGGTGCATGTGAGTTGGGCAGCCTGCATCCAGCAGCTGCTCTCTGACTGGAGAAGCTGACTTGTATCTGGTGGGGGGCATGATTTGTGCAGTGCATTCATGAAACAAAAGGTTAGCATTTGCATGCTTCACTAGCTTAGAATGTGCTGATGTATGCGGAAGTAGCTTTTTGCCACGAAATGCGCTCATGCGTGGCATTGAAGGCCATATAGATGACTATGGCGTTCTTGCCTTCAAGAGGCAGACAGGAATTTCCACCACCGGATTCCTAGAACTACTGGTGTTTTTATCTAAAATCCACATAGTTGAATGTGATGGGACCGTCTTATCTAGCAGGGGTCTGTTTTGGCTCATGTCTAGCCCCTGTCTTGAGTGACTTCTCAACCATCTCGACAGATGCATAAAAATTATGGTGCTAGAGATTTTACGTATTTTTAGGTACATTGTGATAAGGATACGCGAGAGTTTGTTGAGGCCAGTTTTACTGCTTAAGTAGATGCCTACTATGTCAGTGCCCCCCTCGATTGCCCTTAA
The DNA here is from genome assembly GCA_030522465.1 of Rhipicephalus appendiculatus. Taxonomy (NCBI): domain Eukaryota; kingdom Metazoa; phylum Arthropoda; class Arachnida; order Ixodida; family Ixodidae; genus Rhipicephalus; species Rhipicephalus appendiculatus. The sequence goes on from JALIZH010017871.1 coordinate 47,876, forward strand.
CACAAAGGAAATCGCGTATCTGAACGATGCAGGCTTACACTTCCATCTGTAGTATAAGTACATGTTTCACAAATAAAAATTCACTTGCAAGTTGCACACGCGCTGTACTTTTCCGTGATCCCTGTCTTTTAAGCTATAAGGCTTCAATGAACGTAACATACAAACTGGCCCAGAAGTCTGTTCTCTTGGATTTCTCTAGATTCACTTGGTTAGTTGGGCATGTTGGTGGATAATTTAAAAATACTGTAGCAAAAAAAACAAAAAAACAGACAGGCGGAATAAGAGGACAAGTACGAGTGCTGAAATTCTAACTTTTATGGGGAATCAATGCTCGTTTATATATGTCATCTAATCAAGGTGGCATAATGTGTGTGTGTGTGTGTGTGTAAATAAGCGAGCTCGTTGTCTGCAAACGTGACAGAGGCCAATGTTAGCAATGCTTCAGATTCTATGATTTGTTATGTCGCACAAGTTTTGCTAACCTCAAAGAAGTATTGATACGATTCGAGACATCACAAGAAGGATATCTTTCATTCCCTTGGCGTGCAATGTTAATGCCCTTCGAACATCAGAGGCAGGAAACACGTATAAAATATTTGAGTTTATTAAAAGGGCCCCTAGACCACTCGGGAGTTCAAAGACGAGGGAGTGGTTTCTTTCTTGCCTTCACTACCCTTCCTACAGGCGATATCTCCTCGTTGCCATTTATTTCTTCATAAAGCATGTGTACAATGTTGGCACTGGGCGTTGAGCTTATACGGTGACTTAGAATGGAAAATTGAGCTAGTTGGTATAGATTCATGTTTAGGACAGTGCAGCGCTCACAAAAAGGATAAGGCATAGAGAAGTGCAGACGACATGTGCCGACTCTCAACTGAATTTTTATTCTGAAAAACATGCAAAAAGTAAACAAGAAAAAAAATCGAGTCACGTGACGTGTGCTCCAAACGAGAAGAATTTCTCTGGCTGTTGCCCCCTTAAAGGGGCCCTGCAACACTTTTCGGGCATGGTCAGAAAACGCTACCGATCGGTAGTTGAGGCTCCCAAGAACACGTGAGCCCAATATTATAGCGCAGCACGCAACCTGGAATTTACAATAAATTCTCAGTCAGCTAAAAATTGCTTTCTCTTCTCTGAAAAATGACGCTACTAGCTCAAAAGTCACTCGTCACAGCCATTGGCTGATTTGAGCATGGTGCACTCGGTCGTTAATGGGGCCGCCGTGGCCTGGAGGCCACGACCTGTCCACGCGTGCGCGCAATCGCACTGAAAAGCCGCATATTCAAAGAAAATAAAAAAAGAAACTGCTCAAGGTCACGAGGCACACGTGACGTATTTTTCCTTCCCCGTGCCATCCCTCCGTGCTTAGCTTCCAGTGCTTTCTTGGGACGAGAAAAGAGAGAATGCAATTGCGGCGTGCGACAAATCTTTGTAACTCCCACTTGCACTGGACGGATTCTAAAAAATTTTTGCGGCGGTGAATTCGTGGGCAATACGCTCCAACACTTTTTCAAGTAGCCATAGCTGCAGCATGTTTCCAAGTAGCCACGGAATGGATCCATTAAAGGAGCGTATTCCCTCACGAATTCGCCGCAAAATTTTTTAGAATCCGTCCAGTGCAAGCGGAGTTATAAAGATTTGTCACATGCTGCAATTGAATTCTCTCGTCTCAACGAAACCGCTGGAAGCGAAGCAGGGAGGGATGGCATGGGGGAAGAAAATACGTCACGTGTGCCTCATGACCTTGCGCACTTTTTTCTCTACTTTTTTTTCTTCGAATGCGCGGCTTGTCAGTGCGATTGCGCGCACACGCATGGACAAGTCGTGGCCTCCCATGGCGGCCCCAGTAACGACCGAGTGCGCCATGCTCAAATCATCCAATGGCTGATACTTTGGCCTGTGACACAGGGATATTTGAGCCTGTAGCATCATTTGTCAAGAGAAGAGAAAGCAATTTTTAGCTGACTGAGAAATTTATTGTAAATTCCAGTCCGCGTCTGCGCTATAATATTTGGCTCACGTGTTCTTGGGAGACTCAACTACTTATCGGCAGCGTTTTCGGATAATGCTCAAAAAGTGCTGCAGGACCCCTTTAACAGAGCATGCACACAACGCATTCTAAGTCAAATTGCCACACATGCCGACCAAATACTCGTATTTTTTTATCCCAAATCTTAATCGATGGCTGGCTAACGAATCTTTCGTTGCTTCCTTTGAAGGCCTCGATAATTTCTCGGGCAAGCTGCTTTTTATGCCTAGAAAAAAACCATGGTGTCAGTAAAGTGCGGGGTACACCCGCACTCACGACATTGATCTGCTAAGTGAGAATGCGTCTCTTGTGTTAATGAACACTTGCGTTCACCAATCGAACATTCAGGCACCTTCCACTCTGCCCCATGTAAGATCTACCGCAGTACAATGGGATCTGATACACGATTTCTTCGTCACAGTCAACAAATTGGACAGGGTGTTTAATACCGCATTTCCTTTTTGTTTCCTTTGACCCCTCAGCTGTGTGCACTTGTTCATGCAGGCGCACATGCCATACAACTTGTTTGGGGAGGAAAATATGGCATCCACCCGTAGCGCTTTAGCGACATTTTTTTGGCCGTGTGAAAGCTTGTGTGCGTATGGTAAAACAGCGCATTTTTTTCACTAACCTTCAGTTTGTGCAGTCTCTTGCTGCCCTGACTTTTTGACCTTCAATTTTTTGCACGCCCTTGCAATTGCGACGTCCGGGAATTCTGCTTTCCTTAATCAAGCCACTTGTTCATCAAAACTATGGCGGAGACCGTGTACGTGTGTTCCTTCTAGGGCAGAGCAGATGCACTAGAGTGCTATCCCTTGTTTGATAAGCTTAGAATGGCTAGAGCTGAAATCAAGCTCACAGTTCTTGGAAAGTATCGCCAACAAACATGAGTGGGTAAAGATTTCATTTTGAGGTCTAGAAACTAGGTAGACTCTTCTGTCATCAGTTCAACCGTAAATTTAAGCCCAAGCCCGCATTTCTTAAGAACTTTGACTGTTGAAGTAGCTGTTCATTTCTTTTTTATAATGGACAAATGGCATTTGTTCTTCATAGGACAATATGACGTCTGCAGTCACTGTTTTTCATAGTCTAATCTTGCATGTGTGTTCTACTGCAGCGCTTAATACTTACTTTGTGGTGTTTATTTCTATTCGTGTACGCAGGTGTCTGTGAAAAAGAAAAAGATGTGCCTGAAGCACAGCGTTTCATCAAGACGTTGCTGCCAAAGTCTGTTGACCTCAATGGAGGCAGGGAAAGGCATTTCAAAGATGCATTCATAGTGTAGCCGCCCAATCGCTGCTGCCTTCTATGGAGGGATCTGTGGCAGCCTGCGATGGTCGGCTTCCTGCCCAATCACTGCTTTCAGTAACCTGGCCAGCCCACCATCATTACCTCATCGCTTGCTGCTGCCTGTAACATTCTGGCCAGCCAGCAGTAATCGGCACCCTGCCACGGCTGCCCTGGCCAGCCGTATGCCCATGGAGCCTTGCTGGGCTCCCCTACTTTGGGCTGTATTACTGAACAGCAGTAACTTTTAAAAACTGAAGTGATAAATAAATTGTTTGACTTGTACCTTTATAAATAAAGTTATCTGAAATGTGTTCTAGTATTCTTATTTATAAATTGCTTGTGTGCAGGATATCTGCATCCCGCAGTTACTTTAGGCGATGTTTTTTATCTAATACTTGATGGAACAGCATTGGGGACACTTGCCATCAAGATGGAGAAGGAATGCGTGGAGGAAAGTAGGCAGGTTAATTGAGCTTCGTGCAGTTTTATGGGCAGCGCAAGAAGAAAAGGCATAAGTGGACGATTTAAAATGATGCAGTGTGTTTCGACACTAGGGCATGCAGTAGTCTGTCGCCTTCAAATATACTACACCGCAGAGCTCGTACGGGGATGCTATAAGCTGCAAGGCCAGGTTCTCGAGGCGTATACGCCTCGAGAACCTGGTTTTGCAGCTTATAGTAAAGCCTACTGGCAAAGAATGCCAGTAGGAAAAGGCACATACTAATAATGGTTGGATATCGGCAAGCCAGTCGTAGCCAATATTCGTCGTGCAGCGAACATCGGCATAATAATGGCATTTTATTGGCTACAATGTGGCCCTAGAACGGCCCGATGCTAGGCGTACATCGGCAACTGCGTCGGCGATACGACGGCCCATCGTCGGCATATCTAGACCGGTCAGGTGTTGGCTGCACATCGGCAAATACAACGGCAGAACGTCGGCCCAAGGTCGGCATAAACATCGGCCCGACGTCGGAAGAAGTTGCACTTGACCGAAATGCCGACGTCGGGCCAACGTCGGTGCCGATGTTCACCGACGTCGGACCGAGATCGGACCAACGCCGGCGTGCTGCCTGGGTTCTGGTTCGCATAATGGGTGCTTCCCTACTTCATGACAGTGGCCGGACGCTGGACGCGGGACCGGGGACGCGGGAGGGACGGACAGCCCCGGGCATAAGATGCTTCGCATCTAAAATTTCGTATGTGCGGAAGATACGGATCCGTACATACGGAATTATGGTAATATGCATCTGCATGGTACGGGTCCGCATGATGCGGAATCCGTATGATCCGTAGAGACGGTTTCCGCATCAAAAAGCTCCGTATGTACGGCATCCATATATACAGAAATGGGATATTACAGAAGGGTTGTAAGGCGGGCTAGTTGGTATAGATTCATAGTGAAATATTGGCAGCGCAAACTAACGGGACGCAGAAAGAGGGACACAAACAAGCGCAGACTGAAACTTGGATTTATTCACAGGAGATAAAATATACCAGAAAAAAAATTCCCCCATCTGATGCTAAAGGGAACCATGTGTGGATGCGAAGCAGCGGGGAGATAATTAGCTTTAGCGGGAGAAACGTCGCCGCTCTCATTTCACGGCAGCGGTCCGGGCGCTCATCTCGGCGCTGCACAGGAGAAGAGAATGCGCCGCGCCCGCTCCTTCATTTTCATACCGCGGAACTACCGTGGCGCCCCCCAGCGGAGTATGCAGCTGTGACACCCCCCGTCGTGCACGCCGCTCCGTAGAGGATTCCTAGAGTGGAGAGGACGGGGAGACCGTAGGAGAGGATCCCTAGAGGAGAGAGGACGCGCATGCGCTGTGGGACGCCGGAACCGCTCCGTAGTGTAAAGAATTCCTAGATGAAAGAGGGGGAGAGGACGCGCATGCGCTGCGGGGGATGTGGGACGCGGGCGCCGCTCCGTAGAGTAGATGATTCCTAGAGTAGAGAAAAGGGGTGAGCGTAGGAGGGGGACGCGCGCGCGCTGTGGTGGTGTGGGACGCGGGAAGGACTAAGCCCCCTCCAAACACATGCAAGCAAGATTAAGGAATGGGGTCAACCTGGGCGACAGACACCACCTGCCAAGCCATTGCTAAGCAGCCTCTCTGTACTCTCGGCCATGACTCAAGGAATGGGGTCAATCTGGGCGACAGACACCAGCTGCCTAGCCATTGCTAAGCAGCCTCTCTGTGCTCTCGGCCATGACTCTAATGACTGTAGTAGTGGTTGACGGCCTTCATATTACTACAGTGTTCTGGTTCGCATAATGGGTGTTTCCCTACTTCATGAATGTGGCCGGACGCCGGACGTGGGACGGACATAGCCACGAGCATAAGATGCTTCGCATCTAAAACACGAAGGGAAAGGGAAGTACAAGAGGGAAGGTTCCACCATAATCAAGTGTCGTCCAGAAACGAGATTTCACAATCTAATAGCGATATAGAAGCTGAGCTGACACAACTATCGGCATTCTTTTTTAATGAAAAAGGCTTCCGTAATCTCCTTTCTTTTAGTGGCACGATGGGCGTATAAAACAGACGTGCGCGAAAATTCAGTTACGCAACCACACTTTGAGCAATGGGCAGGCAAATGTAAACCCGGGGTAGACTTTAGCGCATTGTTTTGTTCTCGGAGGCGCCCATTCAGACAGCGCCCAGTCTGCCTGATATACACCCTGTCATAAGACAATGGGATGCAATAAACCACGTTCGACCGACACTTAGTGAAACAGTTGACATGTTTAACACCACAACCATTCGTCACGGGGCCTGCCTTCATTTTGCTTTTCGTGTCAATTTTGTAACACATCTGCTGCAATTTTTCACTGGTGGAAAAAAACATCAAGGTTAATTTCTTTTTTGCACATTTTTTCAACCTGTGTGAAAACCCATGTACATGCGGGACTACCGCGAACCTCTGTCGCTTTTTGCATCTTTTGTAGGGCATCCTTTTTTCTTTCTTCATTCGTAAAACCTTCTGAGTGGCGAACACCAGAACACTGGTCGGAAAGCCTGTCCCTGGCAACCTTGATATTTGTTTTGAAAAAAGCAGAGGCCATTTTGTGGTAACATGTTTTGTAACAGCTGAATTTAGAAGGTTAAGTGATATACCCGATTTTACTGCTTTATAATGCGAAGGAGAGGAAACTAAAATTGTTTTCTTTGAACAGGGAATGTAAGACCAGCATAAGTGACTGCAATAGATTATCTTGCGGAACCTCATGTGTGAAACGCAATCCATGCCCTTTTTGCTCGAAGATTTCAATAATGTTAGCCCGGTTCTGTTCCATGGAAGCAGAATGCACAAGCACAAGGTAATCGTCCACATACCGGAAGACATTAATTACAAGGCTACTCAGTGCCATTTTCAAAGCCCCATCAAAATAACTTAGGAATATATCACACAAGACGGGTGCTACACGAGAGCCGATACCAATGCCGGATTTTTGAATGTAAAACTTATCGTCCCAGCGTTACAAGAGTAGAATTCAAAGAAAAAAGGAGTAGTTCCATGAAGCTATCAACAGAGATCATGCACTTGTTGATGAATGAAAGTTCGTCATTTTCCTGCATGATGCATTCTTTTACATACTTCATTAGTTCAGGGTGTGGTACTGAGTAAAACAAATCGACCACATCAATGCTAAAACCACTGCTAATAGGCATATTTTTGTTTGCTAAGAATTCGACAACCTGGTTAGATCCTTTTACAAGAAAAGGGTCCTGAATATTCAAGGCAGGCAAATGATACTGTAGGAATGATGAAACTTCATGTTGCCAAGTGCCTCGTTCCGTGATTATCGTTAGAAAGGGGATGTCCTGTTTATGAGTTCTTGCTGAGAAAAATGGTTCCAATGCGGTTTTTTTTCGCTCTTTTCACTGAAGATACAAGGCGACACATGTTGCTAGTTTCCAGCAAAGCAATGGCTCGTTTCTTAACCTCAGCTGGTTTCTTTGAAACTTCATTAAAGTTCTTCCCGATAGCAGTGGATGCCTTTGAAGCGTATTGTTCTTCAGACAGAACAACGAAACACCCCTTCTTTATCAGCTGTAGCAAGCCTCAGACTGTTAGAAACAAAGAAACCAATAATCGGGTCCACTTTGCTACGTATACCTGCACTCGCGCTTCCTTTTGACAAGGTGGATACACAATCCTCAACAAAATGCAGAGTCCGCTTCCTGAACTTATCTTCTGTGAATAAATCCAAGTTTCAGTCTGCGCTTGTTTGTGTCCTCTTTCTGTGTCCCGTTAGTTTGCGCTGCCAATATTTCACTATGTGGTATTACAGATGCCGTATGATACGTCTGGTCTTGCGGAACTGTGGTCAGGCGGAAATCGCATGATATGACTTCGATATTGCCACGCGCGTTTCGTATTATACTTTTACTGTATTCGGTTTACGCCCACAAAGACTGTAAGCAATGCTCAGTGCAAACCGCGCCTCATTTTTTTCTAGAAGCTTCGCGATTGTAGATCGTTGTCTTAAGATTCCGCGCAAGACGCGAACACGCGAGCTTATTCCAGAGCTTTCGCGACAACCAGTGATAAGGCTGGAATATTCGTTGACACGCGTATAAATGCCGACGCGCTTCACCGCTTGTCAATTGATCGACGGCCGACGCTCTGTTCGCCGCTATCAGTGCCAGTGTGTATTGCTTAATCTGACTTTCTGTTTACCGGCCACAAGTTCGGCCCAAATAAACAGTTTCATTTTGAACCTGCCGACTGCTGCCTTCGTCGATGTCACGACCACGTGACAATATATACAGTTTCCGCATCAGATCCCATTGGGATTTTGTACCGTTCATTTGGGGATACTAAAATCTATCTTTTGTAAGACAAAACTCACTAGTACAATCGTTTCTGATATATGAAGAAGAGCAAATAATATTTATTTCACAGGTGTAGAATAAGTGTAGCGTGAGAGACGCCGTGAACAAGTCCTGGCACACTTACACGTGTAGAATAAGTATAAACTGTGTAGAGTGAGAGGTGACACGGCCAAGTGCCGGCACGCACCACCACACGAGCATGTTGTGTTCTTCTCCTTCTGCGACCACTTGCAATGACATAGTTTTTCTGCCAGCTATATCAGCTCACGCTCACGTCACCGCTCGGCCATGGAAGAACATTCTGCACTTCTCCACGTGAAATTCGAAAGCACCTGACATAGGCCAGAAGTCAATGGTATGGGAGCAGAAAAAATGAAATCAATTGCCAACAAGGGTTATGTAAACGTGCTATCTGCAAAAGTGTTAAAGCCCTGGTACATACTATGTGCTTATCTCATATTAAACAGTGATATTTAAAATAACTGCCCAATTCAGAATGTAAAACGGGCAGGAGAATTGATTTTTACAATGGCTGCCATGATTATAACTACAACAGAATAATCAGGCTCAACATGGCCAACGTTTGTTTTTAAAGGTGTCATGAAATGAAAATGAAGCCACCCGTTTGTAATTTTTACTGCTTCAAGAGGCATCAGGCATGCCGATTTCTAAATATTTGGGGTGTATTATGCAGGCTATATGTAACAGCACTTATTGAAATACTAGAATTCTATCTGAATTCAATAGTCGATTCCGCGCCAAATTTACGACCACACATGAGAAGAAACACATAGACAGGACGGGCGCCCGTCCTGTCTATGTGTTTCTTCTCTTGTGTGGTCGTAAATTTGGCGCGGAATTGACTATTGAATTCAGATATGCACCAACTAGCCCAACAGCGAGTTCTACTAGAATTCTAGCTATCCTAAAACAACAATGCGACTCCACCGGCCGCCATAGGCACCAGCGAGGTGACGTCACCCTAAGACATTTGAAATCGTAAGCGTATCGTTAACCTTTGCTATCTCTAAAATAATAAATTTGTGTGAAAGCTAGGAAGTAACAAAATAGTACAGCAATTTTTTAGTTCGCAGTAGCGCTCGAAGTCCAAAGGTTGACTGCGATGGAGGAATATGAGAGGTGTCTCAACAGCACCAGCACCAGCTTCTAGCAGTGTGTGAGAGATAGAACGCTCAACTGGACTTTTACAGTTGAGGGCGATAAATTTGGACGCACGCTGCAAAGGCTCGTTTTGTAACTTTCTATAGCAATAAAATCATATTCTCGCACATTAGTGTCGGATGGTGAGCATGGTTTGTGCGCGTGACATCCCTAGGGCACCGCAGTGGAAACGGTATGATGCTCCAAACCTCGGTCAGCCATGACTCAGCGGGCCTCGCGCTGCGTCGCCATGTTTTGTCGACGACAGGCTTCTGATTGGCTGATTTAATAGGGCATGAGTAGGAGAGCTGAATGGAACACAGGCTGGGGAATCAAAATTGTGCTTTTTATAGCTATGAAATGAACCGTGACGACGAAACGAGTCGAGGTATAGTACTGAATGGACGGGCAGGATACCGAATACACAGGTCGTTCAAAATTTTCGGGAAATATTTCACGACCCCTTTAAGGCCTATGTTCACTCGGTTTTGCATGAACCGCACCACAAAAAAGCGCAGTGCATATGCGGATGGTCACAAAAATTGCAAGAAAAAAAAGCAGCTCTTTTCGTCATCTTCAGTTCTTTTGCATTTGCTTCTATATAAGCTGGCTTTTATCTAGGTAGTTTATGCCAAACTATTTAGCTTTTTCGAAAATGCACTCTGCCTGAAAAAAAATAATTCTGTTGCTGCAAAGGAGTTAATAATTGAACAAAAGCCAATGTTCGTCCGGGCATCTGTCATCTTTCCCACTGCCATTTTTTTTGTGCTTCAAAGATAAACGTATCACTTTTCTGATACTAGGCTCCTCATGTACAATGACTGCATAGAAAAGGAAGAAAAAAGGCAGGTCTGACAAAATTCACAATTTCTGTAGACGTTCGATTGGCTCTTGCTATGGCAATTTGTGCGCCGACACTCTGGTGACAACCATCGCATTAAATAAAATGCTCGCCTGGTTCCAAAGCATTGCTGATGCACTGTTTCTATATTGGATAAATCCGTCACCAGAAACAGCAGTGAACCTACATTAGTTTTGGGAAGTTCAAGACCAGAGCCGTGTAGCATACTAAGAGCCGAGCGCAACATTTATTTGATGGGATACAGTGATAGAGAGGAAGCACATATCTCAAGGCAATGATGAGCAAGTGCTCCCGCTGAACTGAAACAAGTTGAATGCGCGGCACAATCCTGCACCACATAGGTACCTTAGCGATAACAAAGCCACGTCTCATCGATTCATGCACTGCACGAGGCAATACAAAGGTTGAGCAGGCGAGAGCACTGACGACGTATCTGGGCTCGTTTGTGAACCTCTCTATGCAGCCACGGTAAAATGTTGCCACAGTGTCTTTCTGTTTTGAGGAACAGTAGAACACCACTGCTACGTTCCTCACTACTGCGTTTCCCGGCCATTATGCCATTTTCCACTGGTCCCGGGACAGCTGGCACACGATCCAATGTACTGTGGGACCGTTCCTGCATGTTTTGTCACGAAGTCTGCTCCGAGCCGGTCAAGTGACCACGGAAGAGAGCTGTCACGTTGTCTTTTCATGGTGCTTGGCCTGGCTCGACTGTTTAGCCGCATGAGCGGTGGGAGCGACAAGCATAACATGCTTTGGTAGCCGAGAAAAAAGCACAGCCTTCGAGATTCATAACGCAAACGTAGCATCTATGGCATAATTACTTTTAAACTTGATTTTTGTGCCTATGAAAGTAAGGCGTTCGAGACTGATGTTTGTTCCTGCCATCGTATTGGCGTGGGCTTATCATCTCCGTTATTTCGCGAGGGAGTTTGCACGGTTCGTGGTTGGATTCGTCGTGCTGGTTGCGTTGCGTGTGCTTATTTCTTTCATACCTACAGCTGTTGGTGCCAAAAAAATTGCATATGTTGATTACATTTCTGTGAATGATGTTGCTTTCAGCTCTGTGGTTCTATTAGTCGACGAGGTCGCGGCTGACTACATGCCAACGCGTAGCACACTGGCAAATCTTAAAAAATTGATGACGCAGGGGTCTATTTTTTCGACGATTGCTTTCTGGGGTACTTTCACTTTCATGAGGTGTTTCAGTGCCTTGAACAAGCCATGGTGGTCTAACACTACGCCAACAGTGCTAAATTATTGCGTCACGCATCTGGTGACAAACTTGAAAGTGATCACTTGCAAGGTGTCGGCCATGGTGGCACTAGATTTATTCAAAGGATATGACGCTCCAGCTACTCGAAAACGTTTTCGTGCTGCTTGGGCATGAGCATAAGGCAACGTTGTAGTTTTTTCAAGCATAGGCATTGAATAAAATGCTGCACCACTAAATATCTTTCCACTTCGTGGACGCCTGTTGGTCATGTTTTGGAGACGTACAGTCTTTCAAAGATGTCGCTTTGTCTACAGTGTGGTACCGCTTATAGTGCAGATAATTGTGGTTCCGGCAACTTACGTTACAAGTGGTCTATGCTGTATTGATTTTTTCAGTGAAAACGTTGATATGGTTTTCTTGCAAATAATGTCATTTATCTGTAATGAGACCAGATACTTATGGGAGTTTTCCCAAGCTTGTGAACGAGCCAATATGCCACCGCACCTGATCCACTAGATGTGATCAGTCAATTATGTGGCATCCATGATGCAACGGGCACCCAATTATTCACTATACCTTTCTTAAATGGTCATGCTGACCTAACCAATGTACTTATGATAACAAGGCCAAGCCTACATGTAAGGCCTCCTGGGAGTGAAACTGCAGCATTTTATCTATGGTGGGCTCCTTTGCACTCTCACGTCTGAACAAAACTAAGGTATAATGGAAAATGCTAGCAGCTCTAGAAGAAAGTAATACAGCGAATTTTCGCTGACCAATCTGCACATTTACCGAGGTGACAAAGCTACAGTAATTTGTCGTGGCAGCCACAAACATTTTGTAACTTCTGAACAGAAGCATCACTTGGGGCCACTAGCACCACAGGTGAAAAAGTCGACACTACCAAGCTAGAGAAATCTCCACATTTGTCACGCCTATTCCTTCTAGTAACCCCGCCTAAATCTCACGCAGTATTTCAGCACTTGTGACAGGACAACAAAACCATTCAGGCACTCTCACTGCACAACTTGAAGTTCCTCTGGGGGTGGTCACCTTTATTCTCCTTGATGAAACAGCAGCATAGTGCACTGGTAATTCACTCCTGGCGCAGGTTTTCAACTCCTCACAGAGCTTGGTGGTCCCCGGTCTCTACTGGAGACCACTGCGGCTTCTGGTTTACTGCATACGGTCAACGTGACAACGTCGTAGATGAGGTCTTTAGAATTGTAAATTATGATATCCGAATTGGCACAGCAGAAGAAAACATTCCCATTTTTCAGAGGCACATTGAGGCATCCTTTTTTTTAAGTTAAGGCCCTGCATTTGCAACCTCTATATTAGTTCTTTTTTTTTTGAAGCTGCACTTGACATTGTAGGTGCTAGGTTACTATGTACTGTACGTAAAAAAAAGCTCATCCAACACAACTCCAGCTGCACAGGGAAGCAACATTAGCTGGATGCACTGGACAGCATCTTTAATGTAATGGCTTAAGTTGGCACTGACGGCGCTACTACACTGAAAATTATGCAAAGATTTATTAATCATTAAAGGGACCGACAATTGGCCAGAACGTGCGATTACATCCCGGTGAAAATCAGAAGACTGCGAATTGCAATGCAAGCTTTTCGCAATTTAGGTAGGATTATATTTTTAAATGGCGTTCATAGGTCTCAAGAAAACAGCATGTCATGCAGCCTAGCAAAAGAGGCCTGGTGCCGTGCTATTGAGTCGTTCTGTTTGCTGTACATAGTTTGATGCCTTTCTGTGCACCATAATTAGTGCTCAAAATTGCTCTATATTATATTATTACCTATCCCCGCTCTATTCTGTCCTGCTTACGAGGCAAAGGAGTTCATGATGAGAAGCAGCGCTGCCTTCGTGACAACTAGTGAGACATATCAAGCCGCAACACATGCTTGGGGATGCACGCACGTGCCGTAATGCACGCATGTGCACCGAACTGCAGTGCACAAACATGTACCGCTGTCGTGCTTACCGCCCATTGTTTGCAGCCTGTTTTGTGTGTACACGACTTCATAGTAGCCACAGATTCACAAATTTTGAAACTGTTTCACGGCGCATTCAGCGTTATTATTTCTTATCAGACACTGTCCAAACAGCTTTCCACTGAACTAAAGCAAACAGATATTACAAGAATGGTTGTCAGTGCCTTTTAATTGCTTTATGCTTTGAACCACGTTATATGTTAACCCATTAGGGCCCACTGTACTTTAAAAAGTACACTTCTTTTTTCGGGAATAGAAAATACAAAACTGAATATTCTGATCTTGCTCATTACAACTTTTGATGCCCAAGGTTGCAGCAAGATAATTCTAATTTGGAATATTGACTCGCTGATATTTTTTCGGTTTTATGACTCGTCAAACTTTAGGAAAATGAGAACCTGTTAAACGCACGTGGTCAGTACTACTTTTTCTGAGTTAATTTGAAGTTTTATATTTTATATGTTGAAGAAACGGACTGCTTCTGCTTCAGCAAGAGCAATTAAATCCCAGCAAAGCGCGAGAAGCCTATAGAGTCCATAGTTTTGCTGTGAGGAGTAATCAAATGTTGCTGTACTTTATTCAGTACACTGAGACTTCGTGGGAGCATAATGTAACTCTTGTTGTGGGTTACATTATAGATTGCACAGGCTTTTTTTGTTTATGAATGCCGTTCTTTCGGTTACCTCAGACTCATGAGGCTGCAAAAGATGTCGCTGTGAATATACGAGAGCATCTTCATGTTTTATTTGTCGATACTGACCCTAACATGGGCACTTAGGAGGGGGACGGGAATGATGACGGTACGAATGGATGCTCTTGCTAACGATAAAAAAAACATGGAACGAAAGAAACGTGGGTAAGATAACTTCTGTTTTGACTCAGGAAAGCAGCTTTGTTTCGAAAATGCAAAGACAACAGCATAGTTGCTATGCTGACGAAAGAAGACACAGTGTAGTCACTATGCTCTCTATCGTGCTGGTCATTCACTGAAAAAAAAAACGTAGTGACACTGTCCTCCTTCTTCATCCGCAGTAACAATGCCATGAGGGGGTTTGAGCTCTACGATCAAGCTGCGAATGACTAGAAAATTTTCATCCCTCCGAAAAAGTGCTACCAGCCCCTATTTACCCAGATGGTCAAAATAGCCGCAGACAACGCATAAAGGGTCTGCTACCACACTGGAGGTATTAGCAGATCCTCTACGCGTTGACTATTGTCCTTTAGTCGCATAATAGCAAAACACTGACTGTGCCTTGTTGTACCCAACAGAAGTACCAAAGATCTCCAGCGTCCACTGTGCTTGCTATTACCCTCTATCCATAAGGACATTTTCACAAGAAGCTGGCAAAACAGTTCAATTCTGCCACAATACATCATAATGATGTCGCCAAAAGCGTGACGTTACGCTTCTCATGAAGCACTGGTCCTTGACTAAATTGCATGGGCGAAGATAACTTTGTTATTCGCTTGGCCAGGGCCCAGCGTACTCGCCATTCTTGCATCAAGTCAGCTTGCCGATTGCTATCTCGAAGGCCCAGCGTACTTTTTATAGTACAGTCATAGGCGTGCGCAGGGTTCCCCTTCAGGGGGGCGAGGGGAGGGGTGAAGGTTCATCGCAGCGCCCCCCCCTTCCTATTAAGTCAATGTATGGGGCAGAATTTGCGCCCCCCTCTCTCAGGTGACTAGGGGGGCGGCCGCCCCCTCTGCCCCCCCCTCGTGCGCACGCCTATGAGTACAGTATCATAAGTCCTGAAGAAATACATGTAACTCTATGAAAATTTGCACTTGTGGTTGTATATTGTGGTTCATTAAATATGCGAAATGTCAATAAAATCGGACCATTAGTTCTTCCTTGGGCCTTAATGGCTTAAAATAAGTGTCCCACATAAAACAATAGGTTGTTTCAGTATAGCGGAAAACGCTTACGTTAGCGTTGGCGCGCGTCTCAACGCTAACGCTAAAACGGAACGCGCTGCGTGGCAAACGGTGGTCTTTTAGTACAGCGGGAGGCATTCCCGCTAACGCAAGCACATACGGCTCCATCTAGACAAAAACACTTAATGCACTGTAGAATCCACAAGTGCACCACTAACTCGAGCTTCAGGATCCAAAGTCACCACTACTGCGTCTCCGTGCCGCGTTTCGTTCAGTGTTATGTCTGACGGCCCGAAACAGATCACTTTCATTCGAAGTATACCACAATGGAGTATTCGTCAAGACCCTGTAACCTCTCTCGGCTTGACTTTTGCCCGTCTTTGCCCTATCTTGGATACAGGTGAATGAATACAGCGTCGCCATCTCTGTGCGGCTACCAAAAACATGAGCGAACCTTGTCAACAAACCTTGTTAAGCATTCTGCAGGGCAAGTTGACTGCGTATCTCAAAAATGCAGCTATTTTATTGGCACTATATGGCTGGCGAAGCGTCATTACTCAAATCTAAGTGAAATACGAGCATTATTTTGGAATGAGTGAGTTTAATAACGTAGGCTCACGACTACAAAGATTCCAAGTCAACGGCTCTCGCTTCAACAAGCACCGCCATCTTGCCCTACGTACGTAATCTCTTGGGTGCGTTAGCGTTGAACGCTATGTTCCAGAAATAGAGTACGTACGTAAAAGCTCGGGCTACGTTTACGTTCTGCGCATGCTGAGTGTGGAGCGCGCAACGCTAACGCTAACGCTAAATCCTTGCGTTTGCTGTTTCCCCGGTATACTAAAACTCGCTAATGACGTCTGCATGAGCTGTGAAACTGGAGAGCCTATGCTGGAAAACACACACACTTGTCCACATACTTTTACCATGCTTTTCGAGATGGGCAAGTGTACGCAGCCTGTAACATTAAGCATATTATTTCTGTCACATTATGCATTAATCAAGTACATTGCCTACTGCATTCGTGTCTAATACGACATGTTTTAAAAATATGTTAGCTGTAGAGTCAACAAAGTTTTCGGAGCATTTATATTTTATCCAAAATCAACTTACGTCCAACTGGCAGGTAAACCATTCGCCTAAACGAAAGCGGCATATCGCGATTCCTGAATCACGCCTACAGTGATGTGATTGACCAAAGCCATTTTGGCGCAGCTTCTGGAGCAGCTAAAATCTCAGTTTGGAGAAGCACAACCAGCATTTGGAGCAGTTACTTGCCGCACATTATCAATAAGGTCAGTCAAGTAAGACTGCCGTGCAAGAACAACTGCTCATTATTACATTTCTCTGGCTGTATTCACAACAGTTAGAAAATATTTTATTGAACTTAATAATGTTACCTCGCAGTATGGCCTAGTAGTAATAGAAAACTAACGCAGTCAGCTTCGCAGTATGGGCGAGTTCAAATCTAACAAAGAAAGTTTCGCAATATGGGCGAGCAGAAATTGTTTGGAAGCCTTGCGCCCAGCAACAACTTCAACTACATGGCACATTCCTGTATTCTGCGATGACCCCTCGAAATCACAGTGGTAACCTATGGATTTCGAGTGCCTGCTGTTATGCTTCTCACCGAAAGAACGCAAAAACGATGTCTTGGCGCATGCTTGGCGCAAATAATGAAAATTTTGCCAAGATGTAGCAGGCTGTAGCAGGTTTCAGCGCTTGGCGCAGTTTGGCGCAATCGGCGCAGCTATCACATCACTGCGCCTATTCTAAGCGATTTTCAGCAATACAGGGCAAAGTGACCACAGTTTCTTCGTTTAAAAACCACTGTCATTATAAAATGCAAACAAAGCATCTGAGTGGACTATTTTACACTGCTTTTAATGTTGTCGCCACCAGATAATGCCCACCCACCTCTCAGAAGCAGGGTGTCTTCTCTTTCAAATACCAAGAGCAACAGCTGAGCCTTCTCCTGAGCTTTTCTGCCAAACTTTTCCAAATACCACACTTTTATTACGACTGCTTCATTGTGAATGGTTTCGTTATAGCCGTATTAGCAGTTTAGTTTATTTTTTACAGGTTTGGGATTGCTGACATTGGACGACTAAGACTGAGTTATTTTTCATATTTTTTCAGTGCTAATATTTATGTTCCGTCCCACAAACTCGTTGCAGCAGGATGGAAGCTACGA